>JAQIXT010001265.1:0-17348 GCA_034700445.1 Stenotaenia linearis | reverse complement strand
TTAAATTTAACATCACATTTATTCATCCTTTATAATGATTATAAAGGTGCCAGTTTATAATCAGATTTATTCTCTATAAATCTCTATTTTTTTCCAGTGGTCTCTGTATTATTAAACACGCTTGCATCGACCAATCAACATGATTTTTTTATTTTAAGTTTACTTTGATACATTATTATTATTATTATTATTAGTTATACAATATTGTAAATTCCGAGGGATAAATACATGTTTTCAATCTCTCCGTATCGGGTGTTGTTGTTTTCAAGTCTATCAACAGGTAACAAAAGGGTTGATTGGTCGTGGCATCCTTGAAAGCATCCACCAGAGTTTTACTTTTACCTCCCACACACATTTGTTTAGACAAGTAGCGAATCTGGTTTACATCATGTGGGTTCCAAAACAAGATGAGATAGTGAGCATTTAGGTTTAGACATCTCTGAGTCTTGCCGGAGAAAAACAAATTTTGCACCATCAAGATGGAAGATATGTTTTTGTGCTGATCTTTTTCGACGAATAAGTTTTGAACGCAGGTGTTGTTGCTAATTTCGGACATAAAGTCATCGACGATGACTAAAGTGGGAACTTTTCCATCAAAACCATCATATTTACCTGTGGGCCTTGCACAAACTCCACCCTGTTTCCATAGTTGAAATACCAAGGTTGAAATTCAGAGTAAAACCACACGATTCTTTTAGATGCTGGAGAAATCATTTGGTCAGCATGTGTGATGAGTGTTTTGCAAAATTTGGTTTTCCCACATTGAATAGGGCTGGCGATTAAATTGTTTGCAGGGTGAGTAAACACGGGATTGATGGTTTTGAGTTCTTTAGCAGAGTAGTTCATGATGTTGATGTGCCGTTCTCAATGTTAACAATGGTGGAATCCACTTGTTTTTGATAGTGAAGAAGCTGGTACCAATGACGTTTCTCAAGGGCTATGCCCTTCACAGTAGCAATATTTTGCACAAAACGGTGCAAGTCTATGATAATGTTGATAATTGAACTGGAAACTTCAAGTGAATGTTGCTAAGTGGTCCTAGAGTCGTGTCAGAGTCAAAATAAATAGACAGTTTGGTGAAAAGACGATTTATTTATTGAAAAGAAATGAGACATACATGCCACCATCTTGGCATGCACATACAAGAACAAGTAAGTCACGTGATGTCGTACCAGGTGATTCATCAATGGAATGAATCATCACAGGGTACAACTAAAAGGTTGTTTACATTGATAAGATTACTCAATTCAATATAAATACAATTCAAAATACAATATATATACCGTATTACCCCGCATTAGCCGGCATGCCGCGAAATAGCGGGGCTGACCACAGTGCCGGAAAATTCGAATTTTCCGGCAGTGCCGGAAAAATCCAGTCAAAAAATGTATAAGACAGGATCCTGTCTTATACATTTTTTGACTCGATTTTTGACTCAATCATGAAACATGAAACATGAAAACATGAAACATGTTTAAAGTTTAAACATGTTTTAACATGTTGAAACGGAAAATTAAATTATTTAATGAAATCTAGGTAGAATGATGGACTGATGGATATGCAACACAGTAATAAACGAATACGCACGTGATCATTACTGTTGGGATTATTCTTGTTTTTCCTCCTAGCTTGTGGTTTTATGTATCAAATTATATTTTGTTATTGTTTCGAAAACAATGGGTCCTTATAGGTACCCATACCTATTGTATAGTAATATGTTTTTATCTTTTGGTTGTCTCATGCAGGCTACCTTACTTGTATCATGCATGTGACTCGTTCCTGTTTTTCATTCATTAAAAACACACACATCTGAGTTAGATGTTGTCATCTCAAAATGACGGTGTCTTGTCACTTCAACTTGTTTTCAGCCAGCTCATCCCCAACAAGAAGGACGAGGGACCAAGAACCCTATGTACGTTCCAACTGTAGAGGAAATAGCGTCAGTGCGTCGCGATTTTCCAAACTATACCGAGGACATGGTCCTGACGCGGCCTCGGAAGTGGGCAAAATACATCAGACAGTGGTTGGGACGACTCCAACGCCAGCATGTGCGTGCCGCGGAGTTAGAATCAGATTTGATGGAGTCATCCAGTGCGGCCGACAACATCTGAGCCAGTGTTGGAGTCAGCGCATCGGCCTAACTCAACACTGACGCCGAACACGCAGACATTTTACATTTACACGTGGGGCCGGACGAGCGAATGGAGGAAGATGAGGAGCAACTATGCGCGGATCCGTACAACAAGGTCAACCCACTCGACGAGTCATTTTTCTTCGTGGGATCGACTCCACTCACCTATGGTCATCGTCACCGACCGTGTGGCCGGCGAAGCACGATTGGATTAACCACAACCACAGCAGCTGCAATGTGACTTCCAAAGGCCGCCTGATGCCACGGATCCGGATGCGATGTACGATTGGGTTTTACCCTCGCCATCGCCCGAGCCACAAACTCAAAGCGGACCCAGCCAGTTGTCGCTCCAGAACAGCTAGCATCCACTTTCGTACTTCTGGGATGCGGTGCGAGGCCTGCCGACGGGAGTCATTTGGCAACCTCGCCCAGCTGGCCCAATAATCACCAAGCAATTGTTAGAAGCAATTTCCGACCGCCATCTCAAGGAAGCGACCTCGTTCTGGCAGTCGGAGATCGGCTTGTGGGCAGTTATGACGGATCACTGTTCGTTTTACCGTTTCGACCTTCAACACTGCCAGGATGCAGTCCAGCCGATGCGAGATCGGCAGTTTCAAATCTTGCATCGACTTGGCGGAGAAAACACACCGACACAGTGACAGAGGATGTGGGACATGCTGGTCAGCTTCCTATGCCGTCTGTTCCCTGGTCTCACGACCATAATGCTGACCATGTTGCCGCCTGCAAGGATCGCTATGCTCGGGGACGCCCCCGACACAACAACCTTAACAATACTCGCGCCGCCATGTAGAGGGCAAGGACGGGGTCGCCGCTTACAGCCACCGTTGGGTAGCTGGACCGCATCGACATTGCTCGCGCCATCCGAAGCGCCGGGTATCAGGCGCTGCAGGGGACGAAAACAACCATTACCACCTGCGACGAGGACTTCGACAACGTTGGAAGTCGCGACGAAGGAGAGGGCTGATGTTGAGCCAGAGGACGGTCAGTTCGCCGAACGCCACCGCCCCATTACCGCCGACGGAAGTGCCGATACCTGAGGGCCCCGACGCCGCCGTTTCATCACCACCGACGGGGGAGCCAACGCCTGATGCCCCCACCACCGCCGTCTGCAGCCCGCTGAAGAGGAACTCGACTCCGGAGGCCTACGACGGAGCATCGCCACCAAAATCGACGCGTGAGGAGAGACCAGAGTAGTGCCAACACAGGCTACAAACTGTCCACGTTTCGTTCTTTCCATTTTGCTTTTTAAATTAATTATTAGTTTTTTTTTATTATTAATTATTGTTCGTCGTCGTCATTGTTCCATTAATCACTCTTGGTTGCGCGCATTTTATTCGCTCTGGTTTTTCACAATTTTAAAATAATCATTTTTGTTTCGTTTTTTACCGGCGCAAGTTGCGTCGTCGCTGTAATAAATTTCTTTTTGTTTTTTTTTCTTTTTGTTTTTTTTTCTTTTTGTTTTTTGTTTTGTAAATTAATTATGCTGTTCTTTTCGGGCTACAAGGGGTTACTGCTGTCCCACTTCCCTGCTACACACCACCGGTTTGTCGCTTGCGTGAGTTGCGTTGTTTCTTTTCTCTTATTCAACTATTTCCGCTTGTCTCACGCCTTCTGATAAGTTTGTGTGAAAAGTTGTTGACTTCTCAAAGTCCGTGGGGGGAAATGTAACCAGGGCAGTGGGATCCCCACTGCTCCGGCCATTGGAAGGCGTGGTTAAGTCCCCGGACGCGTCACAGCTTGTCAAGGCGCATCCAAGTGGGTCGGGTGACTTCCGGTCACGCGACATGGGGATAAGGGGGGACGAGAGTTGCCCAGAGAGTCGTTCACCAGACACGGAGAGGCGAAGACGTATGTTTCTGGTTGCGCTCATCTGGTTCCAGCCGTGACCGTCCACAACCCCGAAAGGAATGGGTTGAAAGGGGAAGTAATGTGTATTGCGGTAACCAATGTTTCAGGGCTCCAGGGCCTAGGGACGGGCAACCGTCCCTGACCGTGGGACAGGTGTTTATTGAGTAGATAAGGGATTTGGGGCAGGATTGACTTGGGGCAAAACTGGTTAATAAAGGCCTAAACCCAAAGATATCTGTGCTTCCAATCAGTCATTTATTCGTGGCCCAATCCACCGCCATGAAACCCACCCCGAATGGGCCGAATGGTGGGAGATTGGTGACAAATATATAACACTTCCTAATTAGGCCAACACTTCTTGGTAAAACCAAGCCGACAAGGATTGTAGTCAATCACCCAAATTGTAGTCAAGCAACCATGTTTCAATATCAGAGCTGCTCTGTTCTGAGCGAAAACAGGGGTTTATATAGGGGTTTCCTATGCGTCGTGGGTAAGGATGGGCAAATTCCCTCCTTAACCCAATCGTAGGGGTTTGGCATTAGCCAAACTCCAATCGTACTAAAGGGATTAAATCCCTGAAGCAGAGTCCTCTGCTGACTGTTGGTCCAACTCTGGACCACACGTGTCGTTTGGGTTAACTACATTAAATATTCAATCACGAATAAAGTTGTACTTCGATCATAATTTCGATGTCATATTCGGATTCTACACATCCGAATTAGTAGGAATTTTTATTGGAATCAAATAAATAAACAAATACTGAATTATGGGGAATTAAAAGGGTTTCTAACCGTTACTACTGTTGGTCGCTATGGCGACGAGCACAGACAACGCGCAATCGCCATTCCAACCGTCACAATTTATTCCTTTGTTGTATATTCGAACTGCAACAAATTAAATGTCATCCTGGATTCGAGTTTTTTTTTGAGCGCATATAACGACTCCACGAAGCAAACCAAATACAATAAAAAAATTGCGTTTCGAGAAGAAGCGCTACTATTGGCTAAAAAAGTGATGTCACAATTTGTGATGTTTTCATCAATGAGCTCAGAAAAACCTCTTAATAGATGTCTCTACCTATCATGTTGCCACGCAACTGAGCGACGCCAATCCGCCGGCGTGGAGGGGGATAAATAGACAGGCAACGAGCCTAAAGAACTCAATTTTTATCGACACACGGTAATTAAATTCAAATATCTGTATCATGACAACGCAACTCGCTTTTTTCTATTAACTCCCAGTTAAAACAACTAGAAAACAATAAACCTTAAAAAATCCATTGAGATAAACAAATCAACCATTCTTAGCAAACAAACAAAAAATTTCAACCAAAGAATTTTTAACCAGAAGCAAATCAAACCACTAAAATGGTGGTCGAAGTGACTTTACGACAACTTTTGGACATGGCCATCGGGAGCCCGGAAATCGGAGCCGTGAACTTCAACTACATGTACTCGTTATTGCACATTATGGTGATCCGTATTGAGAAACTTTTAGACGCGTCTTTTGATGCCGGTATTTTAGACGACTTCTCGTTACGTGAGACTATCAAAGTCGAGGCGTCGCAAGACGCCATGTCCATGCCAAGAAGATCCCTAACTGGACCGTCGCCTTTCACTGTTTCCAAAGAACTGGCAAGGAAATCTGAAGATTCGGTGTATAAATCGACATCCGATGCGAAGACGGCCGCGTCCGAGGGGACTACTGCGACGAAATCGACTGACAAGAAGTTGCCGCCTTCTGGGAAGTCCATGTCGACGACGTCGAGCGCTAAGAAGACTTTTTCTAAGTCGTCTTCTGGGAAGGCGTTGAAGGAGACTCCGATTGATGAAGAGGCGAAGAGTTCTTTGGGAAGGAATGTGATTATGTCGAAGCAGAGCTGGGTGGCGATTCAGAGGAAAATGAGAATTTTGGAGGATCAAGTGGATACTTTGTTGAAGGCCGAGTCTGAGGATATATTGGGGCATATACAGAAGTATGCACCGGATTTGACGACGAGTCAGTATGTTGAGATGGCGCAGAGGGTGACGCAAAGTAAGAGGATGGATATGACGGAGCAGTTGATTAGTCAGGTGAATGAGTTTGCAGGTTTAGTACAGCGAAACTAAAATTTACTTTTTGTTTATCAATGTAAAAAAATTTCCTTCTTTATTCAAATTCTTCCCATTGTTTTTAGAGGGGTTTTTTCTCGTCTTTTTTTGTTGTTAATTTTTTGTTTAAATTCTAAATTTTAATATTTTTTAAATTTTTTAAATTTAAATTCTAAATTTTAAATTTTTTTGTTTCGTTCATTATTTTTTGATTTTTATTTATTTATTTTTTTTAATTGAATTGTTTTATAATTTTTAACTTTCTTTGTTTATTTACTTATTTATTTTTTGTTAAGTTTTTTTCCCCTAAATCTTTTGTTTTTTGCTTTTCCACCACCTTTTTTTATCACATTTTTCTACAATTATCTATTTGAATTTTTCGGATTTTTGTTTCAAGAAACTAATTTTATTTTTTTCTCAATTAATTTTTAATTCCAATTTTATATTCTTCTACTTTTTTTAAAACTCGTCTTTCTAAAATCTCCTACAGTTATCTATAATGTTAGAAGAAGCTAACAACCAAATAGCTGAAATCAAAGAAGGCGGCGCCAGTGAGGAAATGAAATCAATAGTCCAACGAGTTGTAAGCACTCCACTACCTTCCAAACCCTTAAACTTCAATTACCGAAAACCAATTTCAGCGAGACATAGAAATGACCTACGTAACGGAATCAGTATGGGAAGACTCTTTGGTCTCAGTAGAAAGAGTTTTGGGTATACAACTAGAAAGACCACCGGTAAGACGTCGACTACCAGACACGGAAAATGGAGAAACCGAAGAAGATCCAGGAATGAAGCAAAAGATCACAATAATCACAAGACAAACTCAAACCTTAATGGAAATGATGGAATCAAAAATGGATAAAGAATTATATGCAGATATAAGTAAAAATCCGTTTACTCTCTCATTAACATCCACCAAACACTTTTTAAACCAAAATTTCAGCTGGAGTTTCGCCCGCAATTATCGATCAAATCGCTCGAATTCGTCAAGCAGCAAAATTTGTCGAGAAATATCGACTACAATACGAACTGCAGGATAAAATCTTAATGGACATCTTGTATAAGATGATCGACGAAGGTTTCGATGCAAACGAAATTCTCGTAGCGAAAACTCAACTAGAAGAGGAATTAGTCGCGAGTTTGAAAGCGAGAGATTTAATCGACGATAAATTTACGAGTTCTGCCAGTGGAAGAAGTGTTAGCGACAAAAGCACCGAGTCGGAAGACGATGTAGGGTCGCATGAGATCGTCAAGAAAGTGGGCGATATGGAAAAGGAATTGCGGGAAGTGATACGCAGAGTTGAGAAAATATCGACGGGCGGAGGTGGCGGCGTTGCCGAGTCTTCTACTGATGATTCCGGACAGTTGGAAGAAGCGAAGATGAAGATTCTTGAGTTATATGAGACAATGGAGTCATTGAATGAGCAGATAACGCAGATATTGGAAGAAGGGATGGATAAGACCAAACAAATACAGGTGAGGTTGAATTGAGCGAGATAAGGTTGTGAGAAATGAGTTTATATTGATTTGTTTTTAATTTGGTATAGAAATTGTTTGAGAATTATACGACTTTGAAAGAATGTAAAGCAGAGAATGAAGAAGTTGCCTTACTGAAAGAAGAGGTTTGAAATTAGAGAATAAAAATGGCTTCTAAGTTATTTTGAGTCATTGAGAAAAGATTTGGAATGGAAGGAGGATTTTAAAAAGTAGATATTTTGCTTAAAAATATGAAATTTATTTCTTTTATTTAACAGCAAATTTTCATAACATGCAGAATTAATTTATAAAAAATATATATATTAATTTTTAAAAACTTTTAATGAAAATGCAAAGTAATTTTCAGGAAAAATGAGTTCATTGTGAAAATATAAAAAAATAATTTTCAAAAAATACCAAAACTGCAAAGCGTTTTGAATTTTTTTTAAATATAAAATCTTGTTTATAAATTTTTTAAAGTGGAAATTTTACTACATTTTATAAAGTAATTATTTTCTTTCCAAATTCCTTTCTGAATACCGTCCATTTTTTGATGCCAAATAGTTTTTTTTTCGAGTTTTAATTAAATTTTAATCTGATTTACTCTAAATCCCAATTTCCTATTTCCAGAAAGCAGACAAAATGGCAGTGGAGTCAAAAGTAGATCACGAAATATTTGAAACAGCACTTAATGAATTCCAGCAAGAAATGGCTGCTTTGGAGGACAAAATTGCTTATGTTGTAAATATTCCAATTTAAACATCACTACGTGTCACATCATTAAAATAAAAATTCAATTACAGGACGAATGTCACTTAACAACTTTCAACACCATCAACGAATCTTTAGGTTTCAAAGCAGACCGTGCAGAAATTACACCTTTGAAAGAATACATCAACTCAAAAGTCCGCATGTTGTTGATAAAGATCAAGAAGTTAGCCAACGTTGGCGGACCAGACGATGGAGCTGCAACGAGGAAGCAAGTGCTGTTTGTAGGATTGAAAATAATCAAAAATAACAAATGTATATATTTTCCAGACAACTATTGAAAAAATTCCATTGTGTGTCTTGTGATAAGCCAGTAGTTGCAACAGGAATGAAGTACTTTTGAGAGTTTATAAGTTTAAAGTAAATCAATAACAATTATTCTAGTTTTCCCACTCCACACGCACCAATTCCATTTTTACCAGCTAAACAGTCCATTAGTCCTTTTACCACTTATGAAATTGAGTTATTACGTCAGCATAAGAAGTACTGTTCTTTTTACAAGTTGGTCGTAATGTTATTCATTGGTATTTGTTTGTAGAATGAGTTTGAGCAAGAAATTTCTTTTCAAACATGGCCCAGAGAATGTGAAGAATAAACGTCAACAATTGGAATCTCTTCGCCCGCAAACCGTTGGTAGCCTAGGTCCACTTAAGGAAGGAGCTCAAGAGTTAGTTAAACGGAAAACAAATGTGGGAAAAAACATCAATTCATCGGTATTTGTATTTTTAGGGGTATGACAGAAGTTCCTGACAATTTAGACACTCGTTACTGTGGCGGAAGTCACACATTAACATTTCCTTTCCAGCGTTTCGGGAAAACCGGAGGGTATGTATATGTATTGACAAAGAATTAATCCAATGAAAGCCCTAAAATCAACTTTATTTTAGACAAATGTTTGAAGAAATACCAGTAATTAAGTAATTTCTTTCAAAAATCACTCATTTAAACACCATCAACAACTTTTTCTCTCTTCAGACAAGAAATACAGATCCAAGGAACTGATGGCCACTTCTACAAAGGCGTTCCAATGCCAAAAACACTGGTAATCCATTTCCAACTACTGATAAAAAAAATTCCAACAACTTTGTATTAGAGTAAACACAAAGACTCCGAAAAGGCGGAGCGCAAAGCTGCAGGCGGCCAGGATGCGCCCATTTCATGTATCCCCTTGCCGAACATGATGGCTGCAATCGAAACACCACCGCCACAACCAATGGCAAAACGAGCAGCGACTCCCGTCAAACGTGCCATGACTCCATGCAAGAGCCCTCAACCGTTCATCACGGTTGAACCAACTCTTCCTTTCCTTCAGCCACTACCAAAAGAGAAAGAAGAAGAACCTCCACCACCGAATCCGATAATAACTAGAACATGTCTCGGTCCTCCTTCGATGCCAAAGAGAAGTCCAAGTGCCAGCATTTCTTTGAAACGAACTATGACTGTGAGCAGTTCGCCACAGTCATCACCGAGACAAGCACCGGCATCCCCAGTACCGACGCCAACGGTGTCGCAAACATTTGTGAGAAGTCAAACTGGGATGGGAGCAAAGTTTACCGTCAGTTCTCCGACAAAAGCTGGAGTGGCCCGAAGTGGATCGACAACCGGACTTCAAGTTAGGGGTTCGCAGGCACCAACGATGCGCTTAGGATCGAGCTCGTTGACTAGAGGTGCATCAAATACAACTCTGTCAAGAAGTCGTCCTGCGAGTAGACCCGGCCCAAAAGATGCAGACTAAACTTGTTTTTGTTATTTCATTTTTAGAATGTTTAAATTTTTAAGTGAAAAATTAACTAATAAAAATTGTAATTTTGTTGTGTCGCTACTGATGAAATTTCTGGTGTTTTAATGCAATGAAATGGTGTAGTAAATTTTTATTTTTATTTCTTATTTTGAAATAAAAGGGAGAACGACACCAAATTATTTTTACATTTAAAAATGTTTTTAATTACTGATTTATAAAATTTGCATTTTTATCACGTTTTACTACAAAAAGCAGAGTTTGTAATTACTTTGCAATTACAGATAAAACATTTAAATTACACTTTCCATTCCTGCCATCGGTAGTGGAGTTGGCGTACGTGTTTGCGATTGAGATTCATCAACTAGCGATTCATTTTCGTCGTCACCCAGTTGATTCGGTTGATTGCCATTTGCGTTCGCTATTTCGTCTTCTGACAGCTCCGTTACTGTTGGAGGCAACGATCCCACACTTACGTGCCCTGAATGCGAAGACTCGAAGGCCGAAAATGTCCGATGCGGTTCATTTCGACGGGTGAATCGCCTTCGGATAACGTTTATCGGGGCGAAGATAACGATTCCAATCAAAAGAAAGAAAAGTCCAAATATTGCAAAGAGTAATAGTAAACAGTTGATTAATGTAGCGAATGTTGGATTAAGATAATCCGATTGTCTGATCAGTTGAGGTGCTTGACTGTAATCAATTTGGACTGGAGTAGTTCTCTGTAGGAAGAGAAAAAATTAGTTTGCTGCAACGGATTTACGAACTCACAATACAGCGAACATATTTTGGAGTTCGTCATATTCTAATTAAAGAAATCTAACTTCTTCCTCTGATCTTGCATCCAACGACCTGAGTCGAATCGTTCCATTATGATCTTCCAGCCTTTTCTTAACATTCGCATCAGCGTTTTTTACAACCGATTCCTCAGATATCTTCTCAATCGACAATTTCTCATCAGATATTTCCTCGAGTGATTCTTGCCCACGCTCATCTTCTTTCTTTGGCAATGCCCAGTGCTGAGCACTGTCGTTATGTGTACTTAAAGCCATCGGAATGAGACATTCATTACTAACCGTCTAAAAAATAATTAAAAAACAACAAAAATTTCATTATTTGCATAAATTTAATCACAATACATCATCACCCCAATATTTTTCATTTGGTAAATTGTTTCCACTTGTACATCATCCAAATTAAGTGAACTCATCCCATCTCCGGGAGAAACGTCATCGTCGATCCATCGCATTCTCTGCAATGCCGCTTCCGTATCTAGCGGTATCGTGGACCGCGACCGCTGTTTACGTTCCATCTTCCGTATCACTCACTTTGTGTACTCATTAAAAAATTTGCTACATCCAGTGCATAATGAAAGAAAAACAAAAAATAGGCTTAAAAATTACTTTATTATTACAATGTGACGTCAATCATTATCATCATCATCATCTTCCTCATAAATAAAAACCATCGGTTTTTTATGACTCGCTTTCGGTTTTTCTAAAAGCGGCGGCGGGCTTTCCTGCACTTCTTTTTCCGGCGGTGGTAGCTCCTTTTCTTTTGCCTTCGGTGGCGGCCAAGTTGCCCATATACACGTGCAAATTAAACAACAAGCGATCAAAGTAGCAAAAAGAATAGCAACTATTGCAACACTAAGCCCCACAACTGCCAATTGACGCGCCGTTTTCACATTTTCGAATAGTCGTTTCGAGCTTTGATCATGTTTTGGCGCTTGGCGAGGAGTGGGATAATCCGGAACTGGTTGTGGCTCAGGCCCAGTCTCACGGACATGCCTGTGTACACGGTGGTCTTGCTTTATATGTGGGCGTTTCCAAGCCTACTTTTGTTAATGGGTATGCTTGTCAATGATTTATCATTAATTTTGCGAATTACTGACCGGTGTTGCGCCTGTTTTTGTGTTTTGGTCGAGAATGATTAAAAAAATGCAAATAAATCCGATAAAAGTCATCTAAAGATTTCTTCCATTTTCCTTCCTGACTAACAATTGCAACGATTGTTTGAAAATGTATAATGTGGAGTCGTCGTTAATAGGTTTGTGTTTTGAAAAATGTTTGGTTTTGATTTTTTGGTTTTGTTTTTGTTGTAGACTCGGAGTTGACATGTGATTATGAAAATGCTATTGCACAAGTAGGTATGTGTATGGGGTTTTGTTAAATGGTTTAAGATTAATTTTATTAAACAGGTTATGGGTTATTTCATTATTGGCTGTTGTTGGTTTGCGGCTTGGGTAACGCGAATGAAGCTGTTGCTATCATTTGTATTTCTTTTCTACTGCCAGCAGCTGAATGTGAAATGAAGTTGGCAACAACCGAAAAGGGATGGCTCAGCATTATTATGTTTGTCGGTAATATAATATGCATAATGATATATTTGTTTAGCCAAAATGATCAATGTCTTAATTAGAAACTTCGGTTATTATAGCTCATCACTAATATAGATCTGCATGTATTCACCTGGCTTAATATAAGCCAACTTAACTGTCATTCTAACAAGTTTGCGATGACGAAATGGTCAAGCAAGATAGTCTTTAACCATTCGTTCTATCAAGCATAGTATGTATGCAAAAAGCAAAAAACACATTGTGTAGTAGCAAATGCTAATGCATATTATTGGCAACTGAATATCCATATTGGCTCCAAGCTAGCAACCACTATCTAGATAGTGGGTCCTAGCTCCAAGCAATAAAAAATCAGCATTAATGGTTGGTAGAATTTTTAGAACGGTCGTTTAATTAGCCCCCTGTTTTATGACATAGAACTCTTGACTAGGATACGCTATTCTGAGCCTTATCCTTCAAATTGCCTGTGAATATGACAATTTGGCTTTGGCAATATCTAACAGTCTTGTCTTCCAACAAGATGGAGCACCATTTCACTATGCAGAAAGTTTATGTCACTGTCTCAATCGAAAATTTCCGGGGAAGATCCAACAGCGTGGTTCGTCTCTGACTAAATTTCATCTCGAATGACATTTTTCTTACGGGTTACATCAAAGAAAAGGTCTATCATATACCACCAACATCAGTTGCAAATCTACAACAAAGAATTAAAGTGGGAATTCAGATAATTTTAGCAAACAGTACTGTAATTATGTCCATGGGCGCCAGCAGGGGAATGCAAGGAGTGCACTTGCACCACTTTATGATCAGGGCTGCTCTACCCATGGATAATGTATACGCACTACCATTTCACAAATTGGCCAAATTTACTCACATTTTGATTAAATGTGGTTATATTTTGACCAAATTTGCTCAAAACTGCAAATTTCGCACCTCACTGCTCATCCCTGCACCTCGCTGCTTATCCCAGCACTTCAAAATAGTGTTCTGCACCATCTTATACGAATTCCTGAAGACGATTATGTGCAATCTTACACAGTTTAGTAGAGAAAATGTAGCTGTGTTTTGCAAATGAGTGATCGACATGTTAAACACATATTGTCAAGAATGTCCAAAATGCAGTATAACTGAAATTGATGGGTCTTTTAGATTAATTTAGGCTCTACAGCTTTCTATTGGAACTTTTGCTCCTATTTATATTTTTTACAAGTTAGTATATTAATGATCTTGAAAATGACCAACGGACATAGGAGCCAACTGAATTAGCTACTCCAGGCCGGATGAGGGAAAGGGCCAGACGGAAGAGGGGAGATGATCGAGTTAGGCAGAAAAGCCGATGATTAAGGCCTGAAAGAGGCCATAAAAGTCTCAAAAATCCCGGAGGGAGCTTAAAAATCTTTTCCGGCCCAGGCCCGAAAAAGCCTAGTTATGGCACTGCCAATGGATTTTCCCAAGTCTTACATAAAGGCCACATCACGTGTATGCTTTCACAGCTTTCATTCGAGAAAGTTATGGAAACATGCTTTGCTTTCACAATTGAGTTAATCTCTTCTCCTAAAATATCCTGTACATGATTTAAAAAAAAATTTAAATGCTTATTCATTATGTTCTTTTAATTTTCAACTACTGTAATAGCTTACGAATTTATTTACAGGAATGATGATTGGTGGTTATTTTGGAGGCGCCGTGTGTGACTTATATGGAAGACGAAAAATCCTTGTTATGTGTTTGTTACTGGATGGGTGTTTTACAATTTTAATGTCGCTATCCAACAGTTACCACACACTGCTGCTTTCAATTTTGCTAGTCGGAATTGGGTATGAATTTTAAATCGATAATGTTTTAATTATTAAAATAAGGAATAAAGTTAGAGTGGGCAGCAGTGTGCCGATCATATGGTCTTACTTTACCGAGTTTCAACCAAAAGCAATGCGTGGAACAGCACTATGTTACCTATCGTCATTTTGGATGATTGGAAATATTACAGTTTCAGGTGAGAAATGAAAAAACAAATAATTAGCATCTAAATTTATGTTGAAAATTATTTCACTCAAGTTTTGGGTTGGATGGTAATCCCAAACTCACACTACAATGCTTCTCGTTCAAAATGGCCATTGCAAGGATGGAGACTGTTTGTTGCTCTGTGTTCCATTCCCAGCTTCTTAGTTGCCTTTGGATTAATATTTTTACCACCAAGTCCCAAATTCCTTTTGATGGTCAGTAGTGTTTTGATACTCAAAATAATGGAAGTAATTTGCAATGGTCTATAGGAAAGACAATATACAGAAGCAATTCGTGTGCTTAAAATAATACATGCTGCAAACTGTGGCAATAAAAAACCATTTGTATGTAAATGTTCTCATATAGATTGATCTTTATTTTGAATATTTTATCTCTAGACAATTCAGCTAAATAATTCAATTTCACCCATTGAACCTGAAGTTAAAAAAAATATTTATTATGCTATGATTTTGGTTAGTTAAAAGGTAAAAACTATTTTTAAAATTAATTTGCTGTTTTCAGATGTCTAGAAACACTAGCCGCTTACTACATTTTCCATTCCGAAATGTATTTTGTGCGATTGTTCTCATAGTTTTCAGTCTATGCTTTGGCTATTACGGTTTATGGATGTGGTTGCCAGAAATGTTTAAAAGGATGGAACACAATTTGTCTGATGATGTAGGCATTTGTGATCTACCCCCTCCATCATCCAGCACAAGTTCAGAAGAGGGTTGTATTCATTCATTGGAAAGTGAAATATTTGGTGAAGAAATTTTTGTAGCACTCTTCAATATCCCTGGACACCTAATTGCAATATTGTTTATGGATAAAGTTGGAAGAAGATTATTTTTAAGTATTTTGTTGATCAAGAATTGTTGTTAAATTTACTGATTAATTTACTGATTAATTTTTTTTTCAAAAAAAGTGTCTGGAATGATATTCTCTGGTCTCAGTGTATTTGCTGTGTGGCTTGTGACAACAAAGTGGAGTTGTCTGTTGCTGTCATCATTATTTGGAATGTTGTCAACTCTCAGTCACAGTGCCTTAGGTGTGTTAGGCATGGAAGTATTTCCAACAGATCTAAGAGGAACTGCATGTGGTGTTTCTCAGATTGCGGCACGATTAGGAGCTATTTTGGGAAATCTTGTATTTGGACAGTTAATAGACAATAGATGTTCTGTTCCTGTTTTGATGGTAGCAGCATTTCTAGTTTTGGGTGGAATGTTTTCCCAAGTGATGCCTGATCTTACTAAAATGCCATTGTTATAAAATTTTATTATAACGATTAAAATAATTGTAATAATTAAAGAAAAGATTGTCAAATTAAAGATTGTCCCCTCCACTTTCAATATTCCTGGACACCTAATTGCAATATTTATGGATAAAGTTGGAAGAAGATAATTTTTAAGTATTTTGTTGATCAAGAATTGTTGTTAAATTTACTGTTTAATTTACTGATTAATTTTTTTTCAAAAAAAGTGTCTGGAATGATATTCTCTGGTCTCAGTGTATTTGCTGTATGGCAACATCCTAATTAAAGATTGTCAAATTACTTAATCTAACGGCCTGTGGGTATGTAATTTTCTTTCTACAGGAACAATTTTTAAATTAACTTTCATCATCATTTCTATTTAATGGAAGGATAATAATTTCTCTCCCAGTTCAGAACAAAGTAAAATGTTCTAGGCTGGCATATTAAGCAGGACAAAATATTAAACAACAAACATTAAAGCTTCACATTTGGGTGTAATGTCAGCAGCTCAAGAATAGAAATGCACTAGCTGTGACCCATGGATATCCACGGAGAAAATCAAAGTAGAAGAATTATAAAATTCAAAAAAAGTGTAAAGCGAAATAAAAGTGTGACAGCCTGTGGAAAATTCACTCCCAGCTTGTGGAAAATTCTCTTCTAGTCCTTGGAAAGTTCACTTCCAGCCCTTGGAAAGTCAACTCCCAGCCCGTGTAAATATACCTTCAGCCCGTGGAAATCCACTTCAAACCTGTGAAAACATCTCAATTCGTGTAAATCCACTTTCAGCCCATGGAAATCCACGTCAAACCTGTGAAAACCTCTCAATTCATGTAAATCCACTTTCAGACCATGGAAACCACTTCAAACCTGTGAAAACCTCTCTCAATTCGTGTAGATCCACTTTCAGCCCATGGAAATCCCCTTCAAACCTGTGAAAACCCCTCTCAATTCATGTAAATCCACTTTCAGCCCATGGAAATCCACTTCAAACCTGTGAAAACCTCTCTCAATTCATGTAAATCCACTTTCAGACCGTGGAAACCACTTCAAACCTGTGAAAACCTCTCTCAATTCGTGTAGATCCACTTTCAGCCCATGGAAATCCCCTTCAAACCTGTGAAAACCCCTCTCAATTTATGTAAATCCACTTTCAGACCATGGAAATCCACTTCAAACCTGTGAAAACCTCTCTCAATTCGGGTAAATCCACTTTCAGACCATGGAAATCCACTTCAAACCTGTGAAAACCTCTCAATCCATGGAAATCCACTTCAAACCTGTGAAAACCTCTCAGTTCATGTAAATCCACTTTCAGACCGTGGAAACCACTTCAAACCTGTGAAAACCTCTCTCAATTCGTGTAAATGCACTTTCAGCCCATGGAAATCCCCTTCAAACCTGTAAAAACCCCTCTCAATTCGTGTAAATCCACTTTCAGCCCATGGAAATCCACTTCAAACCTGTAAAAACCTCTCTCAATTAGTGTAAATCCACTTTCAGACCATGGAAATCCACTTCAAACCTGTGAAAATCTCTCAATTCATGGAAATCCACTTTCAGCCCATGGAAATCCCCTTCAAACCTGTGAAAACCCCTCTCAATTCGTGTAAATCCACTTTCAGCCCATGGAAATCCACTTCAAACCTGTAAAAACCTCTCTCAAT
>JAQIXT010001264.1:0-17360 GCA_034700445.1 Stenotaenia linearis | reverse complement strand
CTGTTTGATATGACCATTCACAGATCTGGCAGATTAGATTCTCTGATCTGAATCAGATTAAAAATTTCCATAAGGGCAAAACAAGATTTCCTGTTTTGCCAAAATTTGCCAACTCAATTAAACCCAATTAAATTTCGGCAAAACGGGATTTGACAAAACAGGAGTAGACCCCCTGGCCCCACTCACCCCTAACTAAGTGCAGTGATATTAGGAATCAAAATGCCACGATGACAGTGTGGAATCGCGACATCAATTTCAAATTTAACAAGGGGCCTGACATTCGGTAAAATCTCGTACAGGTTAGGATTTCGGATTTCAAATCCTTTGAAATCAACAAGATGCAGAAATCCACTGAAATCCATGAAAGCCTATGAAATTTTATGAAATCCGCATAAAACCCCTAAAATCAATGAAAACCTGTGAAATCCTTCTGAAATCCTACGAAATCCTTACTTGAATTTTAATGATTTAATGATTTGTGCATGGTTTTCGGTTATTCCCCAAAGCAGAATTTCAGCCTAGTCCTAAGTCAATTCGACTCTGCAGATTACGATTGTGCAGTAAGATTGACATTTCGAGCACTAATTTAGCTGCTACGTTCGTTTAAAGGTTATTTAAGCCTAACAGTCAACATGGCTGCCGTTTTGGTTCATTACCAAAAGAGGGCAGTTCAGCTGGATTTAATCCCTTTCTGGTGATTGGGTCTTATGCAAATTAGAACTATTTAAATTTGCCAGAGACAAGAATTTCCCACAATTCAGTTCTCTGGGACTATAAGGACCAACCGAGCCCAGATTTCCCCCCCCCCCCCTGCTTACTCTGAACTTGACTTGGCATGTATTCTATTGTATTCCATTGCTTTTATTGTTGAAAGTGTATTTCATTGCTTTTGTGCTTGGTATGTGAACGAGAGGTGTATTTCTTTCACATCGTTGCTGGTTGTAAACAAGAAGTGTTTAGCTTAGTGTATTTGTTATGGCCATAGGGACTTTTATGTCAATTAACTGACATTTATTATTCCCAAGTGCAATCTAAGGACTGCCTGCAGGAATAATGGCGTTTAAGTATACTTCCTTGTCTTGATCCTTAGGTCAGATAACGAAGTCTGATGGGATTTCCTTTTGTTCTTTCCAGATTGTCGCGATTCAGAAGAAGCAACCTCGATCGACGATTCGCACGTTGCTTATGTCGAAGTCGTAAATCGTTTTCCCTGGGAATATTTCCTTTCTAGCGATCGTGGTTCGCGACGTAGTTAGGAACAACGTGGTTAGATCATTCAAGTAGTCGGATCCTCCAGTAGCGACCTCGGCTATAGCGTCAACCCACTTATAGTGTCATGTTTGGTGCGGTCCGGCCAACACTTTGACGCTGTAAGCGGATTCGCTTGTAGCGTCAACCCGCTTATAGCGTCAATTTAAGCCCGGCCCCTTGATTGACACTATAAGTGGGTCCGACTGTATGTTAGAATGATCTGTGTCCGGTTTCCACCTCCAGTCCAAAGTTTGTTAAGTTGAAATAAAGAAAAGTCTTGGTTTAAAATATTAAAAGGTAACTGTTTATTCTTTACTTAGAATAAAAGCACAACTTCTTGTTGAGCAAGAGTTACACAACAAAAAGTAATATGATACATCCAATGTGTAATAAGTCATAGAAACGTCACGTGATATAATATGATGTGACGTGACTTATAAGTTACTATATAAGATTCAATAAAGTTAACAGCTACCAGTAGTCTCTGGTATCTTTACAAACAATACATGGTGGCAGCGGAAAAACCAAAATAAGAAAAAAGAAAACCAAGAAAAATGTCAACAGCAGCTAAATACAAGCCGCCGAATGAATTCGACTTTTCTCAACCCGCAAGTTGGAAAAACTGGATCTGCAGATATCAACGGTACCAAATGGTCATCGAGGCAGACCAAACCCCAGACGGGAAACGAATCAATGAACTGCTATACTGCATGGGGGAGAATCACGAACAGATCTACAAAGTAAATGAGAAAACGACGGATTTCAAAAAGACGTTCGACCATACTGTGGAAGCATTCACAAAGCACTTCTTAGGGAAAGTCAACTTGGTCTATGAGCGCACAATGTTCTTCATGCGAAAGCAAAAACAAGATGAATCTGTGGATGACTACATTACAACGATGCACACGATGGCGGAAACCTGCGATTTCAAAAAGATTTCCGAAAACGATCTAATTTTGAGACGTAATGATCAGTGGCCTTAAAAATCAAAAATTGCACGAAGGATTACAATTAATAAGCAATCTGACACTCGAAAAAGCGAAAGAAAAGATTTAACAATCCGAAATCGTGAAGCAACAGAATCTAGAAATGGACCAGCAAACGAAGCAGACTACAGGCGAAATCGCACTGGTCAAAACACGACAGTCGAAGGCTAATGATTTCTGGAAAAACAAGGCAACGTCGAACAAAACGGAAGATACAAAAATAACCGGTAAAACCGACTCCTGCGGACGCTGTGGAGGAATTAGACACAACTTCCGAAATTGTCCAGCAAAAGAAAAAACGTGTCATCGATGTCAGAAAAAGGGACATTTTGCAACGGTATGTCAAAGCAAAAGAGTTGAAAGAATTGCAACCGAAGACGTTTTCATTAGTGCAATCAGAGGGGCAGCGGAACAAAAAGAAACCTGGAAAACAACGATTACAATCGAAGATAAAAATATGCGAATTAAAGCTGATTCCGGTGCGGAAGTAACATGCATTCCTAGAGAAACATACAAAAACTCATTTTACGATAAGAAATTGAGAACCCCCACAATGCGACTACGATCAGCCAATGACGAAAGCATGAAAACAAATGGAACGTTCCTAGCGACACTCAAATACCGAGGAAAAGAAACTTCAACAGAGATTTTCATTGTAGAAGGAATCACCGAAATATTGCTTGACGGAGAAACCGCGAAAACACTAGGCATCATTAAAAGAGCCGACGTCAACGCTATTAGAAGGGATGAAATGTCGTTCCACCCACTAAAGCGCTTCCCGAAATTATTCGAAGGGTTAGGACAGGTCCAGGAACCATATCATATATCTCTAAAGAAAGACGCAACGCCACACGCTTTAACAACCCCCCGACGAGTTCCGATACCGTTATTAAGTGAAATAAAAAAGAATCTCGATCAAATTATTTTATTATCTAAGGTGGGTTTTTTTTTTTTTTTTTTTTGCAGATCAAAGTCAAAATGAAATTTTTGCAGATCAAAACATACACGTTAAACAAGCGTAAAAAAAAAACCTTAGGTAAAATTATCATCTGGTGTATGTGTACCAAACCGTAAAATAAGATCAAATGATCGAACTTAAAGTCATCGAATCGGTCGAAGAACCAACGGAATGGTGCGCAGGCCTAGTATTAGCGCCGAAACCGAACGGGTCAATAAGAATGTGCGTAGACTACGTCAATTAAACAAATTTATTAAAAGAGAAATACATCCTATGCCGGCGACCGATAACCTCCTCGGACGATTGGGAGAAGCGAAATATTTTTCAAAATTGGACACCAACCACAGATTTTGGCAATGCAAACTGGATGAGAAGTCACAACTGCTGACCACTTTTATTACGCCATTCGGGAGATATAAATTTAAATGACTCTCATTCGGAATTAACGTTGCGCCGGAATTCTTTCAAAAAAGAATGACAGATCCTGGCCGGATTAGAGGGCACCCAAGTAAACATCGACGATATCCTTATATACGAGAGAAACATCGAGGAACACGACGAGCGATTAATAAAAACATTAGAAAAACTCCTCGAGAACGGAATAACGTTGAATAAAGACAAATGCGAGTTCGGGGTAAAAAGAATCAAGTTTCTGGGTCATGTGATCCATGAAAACGGGGTCCGAATCGACGAAAATCGACTCAAATCAATTAACGAAATGGGGAAGCCCGAAAATATCTCCGAATTAAGAAGCCTCCTCGGCTCAGTCAATTATTTGGGAAAATTCATACCCAATTTAGCAGCGAAAGCGCGACCACTGAATGAATTATTATCAAACAAAAACACATTCCAGTGGGGACCGATCCAACAAGAAGCGTTCCAAAACATAAAAAACGAATTAACTAAATCTCCAACCTTGGCATGGTTTCACCCTCAATGGGAAACAACGATAACAACCGATGCATCATCATACGGAGCCGGTGTTGCAACAAAAACAACCAAGTGGAGAAAAACGTCCAATAGCATATGCAAGTAAAACACTTACAGCAAGTCAACAAAATTGGGCGCAAATTGAGAAGGAAGGATATGCGACGGTTTGGGCGTGCGAAAAATTCCGAGATTTTATCATGGGAATTCACGTGCACTTAGAGACAGACCACAAACCCCTCGTGGCTGTTTTACGGAGAAACCCCTAGACGAAATCACACCCAAACTACAAAGAATGCGTCTTCGCCTTGCAAGATATTTCTACAACGTAAGACACATCCCAGGAAAAGAACTCGGAACAGCAGACATATTAAGCAGACGACCACTGGCAAACTCAGATGAAGATCGCGAAATCGAAGAAGAAATCACTTGCTACGTTCGCATGATAAAAAAACACGTCCCTACGACAAACGAACGCATCGGGGAAATCGTCGAATCACAAAGCCAAGATCTCGTATGGGGAAAAATTCGACAGTTCATCAAAACTGGGTGGCCAAGAAAAAACGAAATTACGACCGACTTGGCTGAATTTTGGCAACACCGGGCCAAAATCGCAGACAAAGATGGACTATTGCTACGAGGAAACCGAATAATTATACCGAAATGCAAACAAGAAAACATTTTAACAAGCATCCATAAAGGTCACTTAGGGATTACAAAATGTAGAGCCAGGGCACGAGGATCGGTATGGTGGCCAGGAATTTCAGTTGACATCGAAAAACGAATAAAAACCTGCAAAAAATGCTTAAAAGAAAGCACAAATCAACACGAGCCACTAAAACCAAGCGAATTCCCGGAAAGACCGTAGCAGAAGATCCGAATGGACCTCTTCTTTCTCGAAAACAAATGGTTGATAATTATGATTGACTACTATTCTAGATACCCGGAAATCATGCAAATAGCCTCCATGCGCATCGCTGAAATCATCGCTAAAATGAAAGCAATCATTGCACGCCACGGGATGCCAGAGATCGTTTATACCGACAACGGAACACATTTCGGACCATCGTTGAAATCAGAATTCGAGAACTTCGCGAAACAATGGGGATTTAGACATATTACGACAAGTCCGAAATTCGCACAGAGCAACGGTATGGCAGAAATCGGCGTCAAAATCATAAAACAGCAATTAACGAAGGGCGACGACGAATATCAGGCACTGCAAAACTATCGCGTAACCCCTTTACAAAACGGACTCTCTCCAGTCGAGTTACTGATGGGAAGACAGATACGGACGACACTACCAGTGAAACCTTCTCTTCTCAACCAGAAAACCCCAAACGCCGACTTGCTTAGAAAAACCGAACAAGAATGTATCGATAAACAAAGCAAAAATTATGACAAACGACATGGGGTACGGGAACTTCGGACTATAGAAAACGGCGAGACAGTCTGGATTATGGACTTACGATGAACCAGGATCATCAAAGACAAAACTCAAGACCCAAGATCTTACCTATAAAAGAACGATAAGAAGAAATCGATTCCACCTCATTCCGTTACCAGGGAGACGACAAAACAATGATGATACAGACGACATTCCAACATTACGAGGGGAGGAAGAGGAGAATCCAGCGTCTCAAACTGAAGAGCGAATAGAAGTCCACATCGCAGCGGAAACTCCAAATACTACAGCTTTCCCCCATAACGGAAACACTACAAAATCCGGCAGATTCGTAAAACCTCCGGAACGATTAATTACAGTGTTGAGGTAAAACATTTCTACGATGGGGAAAACATCCTGAGAAGGGAGATATGTAATAAGTCATAGAAACGTCACGTGATATAATGTGACGTGACGTGACTTATAAGTTACTATATAAGATTCAATAAAGTTAACAGCTACCAGTAGTCTCTGGTATCTTCACAAACAATACATCTAATTAGAAATCACTTGGTGTCAATACAATTGACCCATGCAACATAATAACACCTGGATTCTAGACCCAGTAACTCCAAAGTAAATAAACAATAAGATATTGAACAAATGCACTTCCTTACAATAACTGGAAGTGTATAATACAATGAAATAATAATATATATCGATACAATAGTGAAATATACAAACACAATAAGAATGCAATATATCAATACAATAAATATGCAATAATCATTATACATTTCAATAATATATGTAATAATCAACATATCGAACTGACGACCCTTTTTTTAATGTTAATCTCTTAGAGAAGTTAATAAATTATCGGGTGATAATTGATAAAGTTGCAGTTTAACTTGCAATTTGTGTCGGATTTGCTGACACATTAGCTTAGCTTTTTGATCGGGCCGCGACACTCACATTTTAGAGAGTTTAACTTCTAAAGTGGCGACTTAGAGAATCCAAGTCGTAAATCTCATGGCAATTTGAACGGGATCAATTCACACATGGCCTAAATTAGGAAACCACCACCAATGAAGTATGGCCAGAAATTCTGGCACATATTATCCAATTTGGATAATTGTCAGGTGGCACTTCCAGTGCCACACCTTCGGACGTTGTGCTAGTCACGTGACGTTTGCCCCTTTATTCAGCTTACTATATGAGCAACTAGCAAAGGTACTGGCGCTGCCCGGGTAAACAAAAATCATAAATTATGTATTTATGTTGGTACCTGTGGAAATTTCTATGGATAAAACATGAATTTACCAACAAAAATTTCACTGTAAAATAGCTGGTAACCGTGGAAACTTCCACGGATTAAATGAATATTGAAAATAACAAGTTTAAAAATAATTGAAATTTTTATGTGTACCAGTTTAGTTACAGAAAAAACTCCACAAATAAAATAAACATCAAAATAATAAAATAAAATCATAAACTTTAAAATCATCAAAAACCCACTGCCAATCAAGCCCACTCTGCCTGTTGAACTCCAGTCTGCCCGTGGATCCCCAGTCAGCCCGTGGCACCCCAGTATGCCTGTGGAACCCCACTCTGCCCGTGGAGTAGAGTTGGACGTGGTTTGGAAAAATCTGCCCTGCAGCTGTCCGTACGCAGGATTGGCTTCCTAAAATCCACCTGCCCCGATCCGCAAAGTGGGTTAACCGCCCAAAACCACTTTTAACTTCCAAAATTTCAACCGCAATCGGCCGCAAAAGACTGCAGATAATCCGTGGTTTTGGCGGTAATAATCATGTGAACCTCGTAACACAGAATTTCGGTGTACGAGATAGCAGCAACATTTGGTGTCCGAATATTGGTGCTACGAAGTATCAAGTGATTAAGATTTTTGATGTTATCCCAGTATCTTAATCATCTTAATCACGTAAAAGTGATATGATATGATTTTCATTTTTGTTGTTTATCTCGTAACACCGAGATAAACAAAAAACAATTTAATTAAAAACATTGAAAATATTAATTGAATTGTAGTCCATGAAGCTTGATTGATATTTAATCAATTTATTAGGGCCTTTATGCCATAAAAACCTTAATAAATTAATTAAATATCATATAAATTCACGTGCGGTCAATTGTGGTTATCTGCAGATAACCGACACCCTCCTAACCAAACCACAACTTAGCAAAAAGTTGACCGCACCGCAGCACGGTCCAGCCCAAAAGATGAATCTGCCACCGCAGTTATCCGCGGCGGTTATCCGTGCCCAACTCTACTGCGCCATTCACGCTGGCGGCCGTTCGCGGTCATTCCGTTCATGATTTTACCCTGAGAACCTTCAGGGCAAAAAGGCAAAAATTTCAGATGAAGTGCAAAAAGTCGCGCTTAATCCCGTTCATGTGATGTCATTTTGCACATAATCCGTGACCCCAGGGTGTCAATAAAAGGGGTATTGACCTCTAAAAAGGTCAACAAAGTCTCTGCATGTCAGTCTACCAACAGCACTTGAACAACAACCTTAAAATATCATCAGAGAAGATAATATTTCTTAAAATATCTAACTTTAAAATTTTTATTAATCTAAAATTTCAATTTTGGATAAATAAAAATTTTGAAAGTTAGATATTTTAAATAATGCTCTGGCCTTAATTACCACGCTGGCCTTGATTAGTATGCCGGGCAAATCTTGATTCTACAAATAGTGCGCTGGTGTACTATCCAAGGAAATGTGGTTCACTGCTTTTGCTTTTGCCTTTTCCGCCGATTAAGCTTCCTTGTGATTGGCTAATAAAATTTGAAATTTGAAAAAATATTTTTTGTTGAAATTTGAAAATTTGATAAATTATTATTTGGTTGAAATTTGAAAATTTGAAAATTTGAAAATTTGAAAATTTGAAAAATGAAAGGTGAAAAAGTGATGAGCCTCCTCAGCCATTGGAAAATTCACATTAAATACAAACAATTTTACTTTTAAACACACACAATTTCCATTAAAATTTTTGAATGGGAATAAATAATAATGTATTACCCTTCTTATTTAAAGAATAGTGTGTATGGGTTGAATTCAAAGAATATAAATGATCCTGGTAATACAAGAAGGGTCATTTACTACCTTCAGGTGAAGCCAAACTCATGCAGTAACAGCTAATAGGAAGCTAAGATAACGATTTTCCATCAGCCAATCACAGTAGCTTGTTATAGAAACTGTTATATCACTTACATGTTCCTGGAACATAGTTGTTCATTTTACTGTACTATTAAAATCCAGTGTTTAAATCTGTAGCAGCCACTACTTTCCAGACACAGCTAAGCAATATCACAGTTTTGTAGCAGTTGACAATGACTTCCTGTGATAGGCTACTAAAAATCGGCACCTTAGCATCTCATTGGTTATTGTCATTTTAGTTTTGGCTTCACTTGAAGGTAGTAAATGATCCATCTTGTATTACCAGGATCATTCATATTCTTTGGGTTGAATTGGAATAGTGTATGGGTTGAATAGCATCAGTCAATGGGTTAAATGGGAATTCTTTATTGATTTAATGGAAATGCTTTGTAGGTTTAATGGGAATTCTGTATAGATTCAATGGAAATTTTTGTGGTTTAATGAGAATTGTTTATGAGTTGAATGGGAAATTGGAGTCTTAATTTCCTATTCCCATTGAATTTGAATGGGAATAGGTCTATGGATTTTTTCAACTGAGCAAGTACAGTTTTTAAGGATCCAATATATAGTATTATTTTGTTTATCAGGGTTGGAGATGAAGTTATTTATGGTTACTACATTTTGGATTTTTGGAATCTTGGCAACTATATTTATTGCAGTGGCTATCAAACTGGTATAGAAATTGTTATAGTATTTTTGATGGTTGTGCATAACATTTTTAACTCCCAGAATGACAGTAAATTTCTTGTCTTTTGGTTAATTTTTATTGGCATAAAAATTTTCGCAACTGCTGGGCTTATAATTGCAATTGTAGTCATGTTTGAAATATACAAATCAAACAGTTCAGCGGTTTGTTTTTAATCTCTTCAAATGAAAGTTTTATGCATGTATTTATTTTTTATAGACTGATCCAAAGAGCCAATACCGTGTTGATGATTTTGTTAATTTTAGTGACTTAACATACGTTTTATCGCTGGTAAAGAAGTGTTTATCAGTGGTGGTGTTATTTAGCTAGTTTGGAAAAATTTATATGAACTGGCTGGTAAAATTATATACCGTATTGGTTGAGAAAATATCATTGATGTAGAGGCGATTTTGGTATCCAATAAACACAATTCAGCGTTTAAAAACGTAAAACACATTTATTCGTGCAATTACAAACACCATATTGCATTGACAACAACTCGCTCTGGCCAGAACAACTTGTCTCACTCGAGCGCCTCAAAAAACAACATATGATTTATTAAATTATACACTTAGTATATCAACACTGTCCCTTAATTGAATAAAACATCAAAAAAATCAAAAATCACACATAATTACCTTCACAATTCTTTTTATCTCTTCCCCATTGAGAGAGCTCTGGTATTGACTTGTGTTAAGTCTTGTCTCGTGTTCACTTATATGTGTTGGTTGAGTTGTTTTTGCTGGGTTCTTCATTTGTATTTTGTTAGTCTTTTTGTATTGTTAGCATTATGCTGATTTGTGTTTCTTACTGATTTTGTGGCAAGTCACGTATGGCCTTTGTAGCCGCTTGTGACCTTAAGCAGTATTTCTTCTTCTTCTTCTTCTTCCTCATTGTACGCTTTGGTGAGGAAGTCAGCAATGATTTCCCCACTCAGTACATGCACTACGCTGAAATTATTTTGCTCCACCAAGTCCTTTGCCAAGTTCTTTCTCCTGTTCAAAAATTTCGTACGCATTTTCTGCGCCTCCACCCCCAGCATCGTTTTGGTTGTCGCATCTTATCATCGTGTCGTCTCCCATTGATCCTTTTCCTTTGATTCCCTCGACCAGGTCTCGGAACCAACTGGCTTCTCGAATTCCTTCTGTTATTGCGTTGAGTTCGCTTTCAGTCAAAGAAGCAGCCACCTGACTCTGCTTCTTCGCCTTCCAATGAATTAAGACCTTCCCTCTTAAAATCACGTATCCCGTAAATGATCTTGAATTTATCGTTTTGTCCCATGAGGCATCTGTGATTAACACGTTTAACTCCATTCCTCGACTGCCATAGCATATCCCCCTGCATTTCATTCCTTTTAGGTAACGCAACACTCGTTGCAATGCATTCCAATGCATAATAGTTGGCGTCTTATTGAATCGCGACAGATAAAGCAAATGCGATATCTGGTCGCATGTTCACTCCCATAAACATTAAACGGCCCATCAATTCATGATACCTCGTCGAGTCGTATTCATCACTGTCCTTAGACTTGTCCAAGTTTTGACTTGGGTCCAGCAGAGATTTTGCTGGATTGCAATTCTCCATCCCATAAGCTTCTAACACTTGATCCATATAGTTTTCCTGATGCAGAATTATCTTGCTGTTTTCCTGCTCGATCTGAATTCCCAATTTCATTTTCGGATCTCAGTTTGTGGTCAACTCCACTTGTTTCCGAATTTGCTACAAAATCTTCTCTTCGTATTCGTTATCACTTGAAATTGTGATCAGATCTAGGGATTCTGTGTCGAGAGGTCCCGGAAATTTTTCCTGGCAATTTCGTCTATATTTCCTGTCTCGAGTCCTGGGAAATTTAATCGAGATTCCCGAGACTCCAGAACTGGCAAATTTCTTAGATTTTTGCAAAAACAGCTGAATTTTGGACCAAAATTTCTAAGTTTTTGGCTATAGTATAGAGATTACTTCATTGTTGGCCAAAAATGCTAAAATGTTGAAGACAATCACGAAATTTTGAGAACAAAATTTCACGATTTTTTTTCTCAAAATTGTGATTTTCTTCAAAATTTCAGCATTTTCGACCAACAATGAAGTAATCTTTATACTTTAGCCAAAAAATTAAAAATTTTGGTCCGAAATTCAGCTGGCTTGGCCAGAATCTAGGAAATTTTGAAGAAAATGAGAAAATCATGAAATTTTGATAAAAATCACGAAATTTTGACCAAATTTACAAAATGTTGAAAACATCTTTGCAGAATCAATGGATTTTCTGATAAAATCCACGAAATTTTATCAAATTGTAAACCAAAACATACTATAAATACATTTAATTCTATGTTATAGTTTTAAATTTGAGTACTTATGACAATGTACATGCAATGTCTCGTTACCCGGGAATTCCCGGAATTTTTGAAATCCAGTGCCTCGAGTCCCAGGAAATTGAAAAGGTCGAGACTCCAGAATCCCTAATCGGATCGTCCACGTGCATTCCCAGGATCATGTATTTATCGTTATCTGTGATAAAATACACGCTGTCATCATCATAACTTCGGTTAAAACCTATGTGGCACAACATTCTGTCTAAGTACCCGTTCCACTTCCGACCGGCCTCTATCAGACAGTAAATACTCTTCACGAGTTTACAGACAAGTCCATTACCTTCTTGAAATCCCTCTGCTTGTTCCATATATATTTCCTCGTTTAATCATGCGTACAAATACGCGGTCTTCACGTCGTGCGTATTGACTGTTTTTCCATTCTTCGCCGCAAACGAGATCAGGTATCGTAGCGATTCAACCCTTATCACTGGAAAAAAGGTGTTGAGGACGTCGTACCCTGGTTGTTGCGTGCTAAACCCATCTGCATTTGAGGACTTTCTTGCCCTTTGGTCTAGCAACCAATTCCCACTTCTAGCTTGATCATGGACTTTATTTCCTCGGACATTGCCATCTTCCAATTGTTTTTCTCTCTTTGGCTCATCGCTTCGCGGTAGTTGTTTGGAATTTTTATTTCCGATAGAAGTAATGCCGCTTCCTTCCGTTCCATTATGCGAGTTGAGCACCGTGCTCCACCCTGCACTAGCATGTCTTCCTTTTCTTTTACCGCTTTCTTCCTTTCTTCGTCGATTTTTTCCTTCATCATCCCCATCTTGCAACCTCTTTTTTATGCTGCGATGATCAGGGTTTTGACATTTTCAGCTTTGTCTTCCTCGATCGTTTGATCCAAATTTGGAGTTTCTTGACTGCTCACTGTACTTCTTTCGTCTTCGCTTTGTACGTCATGCTCTTCGCTCGCATCATCGTCCAATAGATTTTCGCTTGCATCTGCATCTTCATTTTTGTCGTTTTCCAAGTCTATTTGGATCTCGTCATCATCATTTCCTTCTATGCTTGTGTAGATCGGGGTTTCTTCACTCTCTTGCGTTTTCAACTCTTCTTTAAGCAGTTTTACCCCCAATTCATTTTCCTCAAATTTCACGTCCGATTCTTCTCGTTTGTTTTTGTTCGCGGGATTATAAATCCTGTACCCTTTTCTATCTTGCGCATAACCCACAAATATTCCCGGGATTCTTCGAAAATCTAACTTTTTCTTTTCGGGCCTCTTGTCCAACATAAATGCTTTGCACCCAAAGCGTTTCAAGAATTTTCTCCATCAATATTCCAGCGTCATTCCATGCTTAGTCGACGTGTATGCACACAGCTAGATAGTAAGGCCCATTTTATAAATGAAACAATGTCAGAAAAGATAATGTAGACTTTGATGATGCATTGCAGCTATTACTGGACTGTCATGTGGAATTATTTTGGATCATTAAACTGATCAAAACTGATCAATATAGGTCTCTGTTCTCCTCTCGTTCCACTTGTATCCCATGAAATGTCCTTGTTTTTCCTAGATTCATGATTGTAAACTCTCTCGAAATCCTTTTGGCAGCCTCTCACAAAACCTGGTTATTTCTTCCAAATAACAAAATATAAACAATATAAATACAAACAATGACATCCAACCTTAAACGGTAAACACATTTAGCTGTGATGAACGGTATGAATCCTAGTTTCCTTATTTCACGGTTCAACTTCTAGCCCCAACAACGACCTGATTGGTGCAATCCAAACAATGACTTTGCAATAACCAGGCGCAATCGTCCTTGTAATTCATGAATTTCGGTGGTTGTAGATACAATTCTTCCTCTGGATCACCGTAGAGATATGCACACATAATGTCCAAATGGTTGTCCACCCAACCGTGTATTATCACCAAGCACAAAAAGAAAATCCTTATCAAAATAAAACTGATGACTGGTATATAGGTCTGATCGAAATCAATCCCTGGTCGTTGATTAAACCCCTGTGCGACCAGATGGGCCTGGTCGCACAGGGGTTGGTCGCACAGGGGTACCATGCGACCCTCAGTATTTCGTTTCCTTACATAGACCCATCGATGTCCCAGAATTCTTTTCCCATCCGGTCATTTGACTTCTTTGAAGACTTTCCTTTCTTTTAACGTATCAATCTTGTCTTTCATGGCTAGCTTCCACTTTTCAACCTCTGGACTTCTTAATACTTCTTCATAATTCGTCAGATTATCCACTTCTACACAGCAAAACTCCATCGTTTCGAAGAGTGCGCAACAGGGACAATGTGCAACTCCAACCGCTCCTTCAACTTCCGACTGGCTGTTTTCTTCCTCTCATCACTTTTAATGCTTCTAAGATTTCCTTAGACATTCCCGGCTTTTCTTCTTCTCGCATATCCGACAAACTTCCTTCTTCTCTCATCGTCCGTGTTGGATCCTTCGAGTCTTCCTATATCATATATTCTTCCACATCATATAATTCTACTGTATAGGTCCTTCATACTTCTCACTTGTTGAGAAATTGAGATTGTCCATGATATACGGAATATTGTTTCAGCGACAATATATGATTATGTCTGCTGGGAATTCTAGCCTTAAAGTAGTTACCCCTTATGTAGTTACTCGACCATCAGCTTCGATCCATGTTGAAAAAACTCTTGTCCATTCACCTTTCTTTTGCAGATTCATGACAAAAAAACAAGCTTTGACTGTGTTTTCTTCTTACATACTGAACTTTTTCTTTCTTTCTGTGGCTAGCATTTTCATCTATCTCTTGGGTTGATCGATTTTCCTCTTCATATTTGGATTCTACCATTTATTTCCTGGGAATGTCATCCATTGCCAACCTCATTTCATGTCCCATCATCTTTGATGTGCCAGGTACGTCCACTTCCAGTGGCTCTCTTTGACTACTGGTTGCAGGAACACGTCCCTCGTCTTCGCTTACCACAGCAGCTTCAAAAAACTCCTCTTCTGACGAGGATTCTGATGAATATTCGCGACATTCAACAAACTCTTGTTCACGTGGTTTCCTCTCTAGCTGAGTCTTCACATTCCATGGGCTTCCTTGTGATGCCTGGTTGCATTCTTTGCGTGGACGCGTCGCTTTGTTGAAAGAAACCTGATTTTCTCGGACATTTCATCGGTCAACGTATTGTATGTCAATCCTTGATTCGTCAAACCGTATACTACTTGTTTCCACTACATTGTGTAGGGCCGGAATCCACACACGATACCCTCTTGTGATGAACGCATACCCAAGCAGTATGCCCATTTGCGCTACTAGTTCATGTTTGCCTCCTCGTGTTGGCCTCAGTTTCAACACATGGCATATACATCAGATCGACCTCAGATGCTTCAAGGACAGTGTTCTCCCAAAACGTAACTCAAATGGCATCTTCCATTTTAGTAGTTTCTTGGGATACCGGTTATACAGGTATGTCGATGTATTCAACAGGTCATTCCAAAATTTTTCTCAAAGTTGGGTATCCCATTTGAAAGCTTGAACTGCTTCTAATGCTGTGCAGTTCCACTGTTCCGCTATACCCATTTCAGTTTACTCTTGTAAACATTTGTGCACTCGTGCACAATCCCAAATTCCTTGTAGAATTGTGTTATTCCACACGAACAAAACTCCATGCTATTGGCTGTACGAACCCGATTATCATCTTTCCCGATTGCCGCTACATCCGTGTTATGTAATACCAAATTTTGTCAAAAACATCACTTTTCTTATGCAGGGGATACACTGCAACCCATTGTGAATAATCATCAACCATACTGATGAAAAATTCAAAACCGGAAAGCGAAGATCCTTGTGATGGACCCCAAACGTCCATATGCACCAAGTCGAGAAACTGTCTTCCAATCCGATCTTCAAGTGGATATGTGGTTTCTTCCATCATCTTCGCTTCTTACGTGTCGCAATAAATTCGGGATTCCGTCAACAATGTTGAGCACACATTTCTCGCATGACATCCGGATCACCATCTTCACATTTACATGACCAATTCTGAGATGCCATAATTCCAAAACTCTGATATTGGTTGACATCAATTCCTTTTGGCTCGTGGTATTCACATGACATTCCGAACTGTCAATGACTTCTAGCATCTCAATATGTGGTGTCGTTCTGAGTTGGTTAAATTCGTGTTCAGCATTAAAATGTAATACGAGATGGCCATCTTGCGAATTCTCCATCCACTCGCAACCTGCCTGGCCTGCTTGGTATGCGCTCATTAAGTTCCTGTGCCCGTTTGGCACATACTCAACATCATATAATACTGTATAAACGTCCTTGTTGCCAATTTTCTGTCGAATGACCGCTTTACTGACCTAAACTTCGTTAAAGTCACCATCATACGACTTCATTTTGATGGGTTCAATGTCCTTATACTTCGAATACCACTTTTTGACGTTAGATAAGTGGGCCGACGCCGCTGTATCCCATAACCATTCATTTGGGTCAATCAAGACATTAAATGCTTGCCACTAATGCATGGAAACACCTTTCCCCAACATTTGCTGAACACTTCTTTAAATGGCTCATTTCCCGTCGTGGCGATCACCGTCTTCTCGTGGTCATCACCGTCTTCTCGTGGTCGTCACCGTCTTCTCGTGGTCATCACCGTCTTCTCGTGGTCATCACCGTCTTCTCGTGGTCTGCGGCCCTATTCTGCAATTCATGGCGTAGTGGCCCATCTTGCCACATTTGTTACATTTCATGCCTTGTGCCCTTTGCCGCCGACAATTCGAGGAAAAATATCCCATCTGACCACAGTTAAAGTAACGTATCCCTTTGGCTGCTGGCGGTTTCCTATTGTATTTAGTTACCAGCGCTTGCTGTCCAGCATTGTTCCTTTGTCCGTTATTTCCGTCTCTGGCTCGTACTCATTCTGCCTCGTCAATCAACGCCATGCAAACTTTTCTGGGGTAAACTCGGCATTGCTCCACACATAAACCTGCTGGAGAACTCCGTCAAAAGTCCCTTTTTCTAATATTATGCTAACAGGTAATACAGGGTAATGTCACACCTATAACACACCAACACAACAACAATTAAACGAAAACTATGGGTGACCAACCCCTACAACGGACAATAAACACTAAAGAATAAACCCTCGATACAACCAATTATCACAAACATCATTACACAAAACTTAAACATGAAATGGCAACAGAGACAACTTGTTTAACTTAGATAGCTTTCCTGCTAATACTGTATTGTAAAGAATTTGGGTCATGGGTCACTGATTGTTTGTTAGTTAAGAAATAATTACGATTTATAGCTTAATTAACTGATTACTTGCTTCATTATACCACATGACTATTCTTACAATTCAGAATTCATACCATACTGCAAAAAGTTCAATTCGAGATTGTCTGCAATGACCTTTAAGAAATATAATACTTCCAGATTATTCCTACAGTGAATTGTTTGAAAATTGAAATCTCTGTGCTTATTCTATTCCTCGCCTGACATTTTTATTTTAGTTCATCTCATTTAATTGTTTCACTTGTTGTTTCCACATAATGGAAGCTTTTTTTCTTCTTTTTCATGCTAAAACCAAAAACTTCAACACAAGAGTATTGTATTGAGTCAAATACCGTAGTGCTCTTATTAACCCTATTTAAATAA
>JAQIXT010001263.1:0-17366 GCA_034700445.1 Stenotaenia linearis | reverse complement strand
AATTTTTCTCATAATTTGACCAAAATCTTAATTTTTCTCATAATTTGACCAAAATCTTAATTTTTCTCATAATTTGACCAAAATCTTAATTTTTCTCATAATTTGATCAAAATCTTAATTTTTCTCACAATTTGACCAAAATCTTCAAAAATTTGATAAAAAAAACTTTTTTTTCATAAAATTTTCAATTTCTCTCACAAATTTGAAAAAATCTCAAATTTTCAAATAAAATGAATCAAAAATCCAAATTTTTCATATGAAATTAACAAAAAAACTCAAAATATTTCACAAATTTTTTAAAAATTTAACAAAACCACATAAACACAGCTAACATTTCAACCCCCCCATCCACATCCCCCCCCCAAAAAAAAATAAAATTTCCATCAAAATCCATAACTCCATCCATTTTGATTTTTTTACTTTGTTATTCGATCTAGTTATTTCTTCATCGTAATCTTCAATCACTTCTACTCGTGCGTATCTCTTAATTAGTAACTCAAATTCTTGCAGTGTATTGGACCGTGAAGGTGCAAATATAAATGCTTCACCCTAAACAAAAAAAACAAAAAATTAAAAATCAAAACTTTTAACTCTTTAAGCCTAATTTCACATGCAAAACTAAAATTTCCATCAAATAAAAACTTTTTTCGACATTTTAATCGAAAATGAGCAAAAAATAGAATAAAGTGCGATAAAAATAATAACTTTTTGTTTTAATATTCGTATAATTGCTTCGGCTAATTCTTCTCTTCCGTCTTGAAAGAAAACACTGAAAAAAGGAATAAGGAATTATGTTATGTGGATTTTTTTTTTATTAAAAAAAAATTAAAGTTTTTATCAAGTTTGGTCCAAATTTCAATGTTTAAAGGAAATTTAAAGGAAAGGTTTAATTTCCAGTGATTTTAGACAATTTTAATAGACAAAATTTAAGTTTTCTTTTTATGAAAAAGTGATTAGAATTGAGTTTTTATAAAAATTGGGTCAAAATTTCAAAATTTTAAAAATAGGTTAAACAAATATCAATTTTACTAAATTTAAATTTGATGGAAATTTGAAGTTTTTTTGTAAAAATTTGGTAAAATTAAATAATTTTGAGCAAATATCAATTTTTACAAACATATTCAACAAATTTCATTTTTTGGGTCAAATTTTGACCAGATTTTGATTTTTTTGGATGAAATTTTGATGAAAATTTAATTTCTCGATCAAATTTGGCGAAATTTTAATTTTTTAGATCAAATTTTGACCAAATTTCAATTTCTTTATATCAAATTTAGTCAATTTCAATTTTTTTGATCAAATTTTGACTTAATATCAATTTCTTTACACCCAAAACTTGACAAAAACCTCACAAAACGCATCAAAATTACCAATCAGCACATATAACATAATCAAACGTATCCTCCAAATCTTCACAACAACTCCTCAAATCCCACTGCAAAACTCTACAAAAAAAACAAAAAAAAACAAATAAAAAACAATCAAAAAAACCCACAAAATCCCACCAACACCTACCTACACTTCACTTTCGTCTTCCCAAACTTCCCACAATTCATCTCAACAATCTCCTCAACATTTTTCACACACAAATTATTCCCATCCGTCAACAAAACCTCTTTGCAACTCGAAACAGCCGCAATCTTTAAAAAAAACATCAAAAAACATCAAAAATCAATCAAAAATTCAATTTTTTCATCATTTTCCATCACGTTACCATAATTCCGGCCAAACACGTCATCCCACCGCCGATTTCACACACAGTTTTCCCACTAAAAACAACTTTTCAATACATTTTAAGCAAATTCGACACAAATTTCGAATTCCTTACTCAAAAATCGACTTCCGTTTCAGTAAAAAATGCGCCAAAACCTCTTCGGAAGGCCACACACCTGAAATTTAATAAAATTCACCAAAATTTATTGAAAAATTCAACTTTTTTCAACAAATTTGTCAATTTTTACACACAAACGTTCCCGGTGTTGTTAAACCCGACCAAATCGGTCGGCGATAATTTTTGTCTGACGAATCTAATTTGCATCGTTAACTGCGGGTAAATTGGTGAATATATTTCGTTCCATTCTCCTTCATCGTCGAATTTACTTTCTTTCGTTTCTTTCTTCAAAATGAGACCAAATTTTGAAAATTCTCGTCTGTTTTCGTCGATTTTTCGCTGTCTGAGTGCCTAAAATCGAAATAAATACGTTACATATATTAAAATTAATTGGGATTTCATTTAAAATTACGTTTGATAGAATTTTCCATCGTTTCCGAGCGAGAATTCCTTTCTTACACGTCTTTTTCGAGTATTTATCAACGGAATCCAGCTCCATTTTGAAAACCTAGTCTCGACTCCGGTGACTCGGTCGATGCTGCCAACTAATGACGAAATTGAAATAATTTTATTTTTTTATTTAAAGTTACAAAACGTTATTTTTCTTCCTAATGCAACTTTTCATGATAACCAATCAATAAATTGACGTTGCGTTCAAAAAACAAAAGCGAGGTAATGGCGGTTGCTATGGCAACGACTCGCGGGAAAACATCACAATGTCCGTTGATTTATTTCAGTGAATCGAAGAAAACATTAAAATGGTCCGAGTTGCTGTGGTTGGATGCGGACTTTTGGGAGTGAATATTGCAGGTGATTGATCGATAGAATAATTTGTGGATTTGGATTTATTTTTTTATTTTTTTATTTTTTGTTGCAGGTGAATTAGCCTATCATGGACATTTGGTGAAAATCCACGATAGTGATCCGAAGGCGTTGAATAATGTTCCCGAGCGACTCCTGTATGATAAAGAAATGTTGGAAGGAGAAGGGATTTCCTTTGATTTCAGTGTAATTGTTTGTTTAGTGAAGTTTTTGATTTTTTTTTGGGAAAAGTGAATTTTTTTTGAGGAGATTTGTAAGTTTGTGGAAATTTTGTTGGAATTTTTAGTTTTTGTGTTTGTGAAGATAATTTTATTTTATTTGGCATAATTTTGCGATTTTTATATAAAATATACGAGTTTTTGGAATTTGAAACAAGTATTTTTTTTTGAAGCAAAAGTTTTATTATTTTAAGACCAAAATTGCATTTTGCCAAATTTAAACCAAATTTTCTTGGTTTTGGTCAAATTTTTATTTTTCATGTCGAATTTTTTAATTTTTATACCAAATGTGAAACAAATTTTCATATTATTGGGTGAAATTTCACTTTTTACACCAAATTTATACATTAAAATTTTTCTTTATACACCGGATTTTATATTTATTCACTTAATTTGAATCAAATTTTAATAAAACATTCACTTTTTTCACCAAATTTTATCAAATTTTCAACAAATTTTCACTTTTTTAACCAAATTTTCACAATTTTCAACCCACAGGCTCCAGTCTACTGCTTAAGCAAACTAGAAGAAACAGTCAAAGACGTCAGTTTCATCTTCGAAACCATCTCGGAGGACCTCGAAGCAAAAAAAGACATCTTCGCAAGTAAAAAAAAAATTAGTTTTTTTATCATTATAACGACAACGAGTTTCTATAACAAAATCTTTTAACATGGATGTCTATGGGAAAAAAATCAAAATTCAGATATTTCGTTATAACGAGGTTTTCGTACACGCGGGTTCGTTATAACTGGGTTGACTAAACAAAAAAAATTTTTTTTTCAAAAAACTAAAATTTTATTAAAAATTCCAGAAATTTCGCAATACTGTTCGAACGACACGATCATCGCTACAAATTCGCTCAAGTATGACGTCACAGATGTTTGCGAACGGACCGCGAATAAAGAAGTATGAGTGGATAGAGTGGAATGAAGTTTGTGATTTTGGAATGTTTGATTACTATCCAGCGAGTTATCGGCGTTCGTTTCCTGTACCCCGTGTATTGCATTCCGGAAGTGGAGATCACCATGGGAAAAGAGACATCCGTGCAAACGTTGAATAAAGGTGTGCGTTTTGATTGGAGTTGGAATTTTTATGATTTTTTTTGTTTGTTGTGAAATTGGGAGGGTCTGAAGGGGGAAATGTTGAATTTTTTGATTTTTTTGTTGTTGTTTTTGATGGTGAAATTGGTGTGTGAGTTTTGTGGTTTCGAATGGTTTTGAAAAGGTTTGGTTTTTTTTTAGTTGGAAATGTGAAAATTTGAATGATTTTGTCAAAAAATATGAAATTTTTACTGAAAATGATCAAGAATGTTAAATTTTTACTAGAAATGGTGAAAAAAATGAAGTTTTTACTGAAAATGGTGAAAAAAACATGAAATTTTTACTAATAACAGAGAAAAAACATGAACTTTTGACTAAAAATTGTCAAAAAACATAAAATTTTGACATGAAATGAGTAAAAAACATTAAATTTTGACTAAAATAATCAAAAAATAAACAATTTTTACTTTTCGTCACAAAAATGTGAAAAAACTTGAAATTTTGCCTAAAAATTGCCAAAAAAATAAAATTTTTCCTCTTTTTTGTCATTTTTAACAAATTTTTATACTTGCAGTCACTTTACCACCAATTTTGGCTAATAATATAAAACTCATGAACAAACGAATGGATAATCGAAATTCCTTTCACATAAAAAATACAAAAATTTGTGTTATGTAAGGTATTACACAAGTGCACTTGTGTAAACAGGTGATATTGCCAAATGTCAACACGAACTTTACCAAAGTTTTTACCTTTTATTTTAATGACAACAACCAAATTAATTTTTGGATGGACCGGTCACAAACAAAAAAAGAAAAAATGGTGTCCATTTTACTGTATTTGTTACCAAATTAATTTTTAGATGGACCGATCTTAAACTTAATCTCAAAATCCCCCCAAAAAACTCATTTTTAGATGGACCGGTCTTAAACTTAATCTCAAAATCCCCCAAAAAACTCATTTTTAGATGGACCGGTCACAAACATTATCCAAAAAAAATTCAAAAATAAAAAATGGCGTCAACTTTGATTCCATTTACAAACATTAATTTTTAGATCGACTGGCCCAACCGGTCACAAACTAAATCTCAAAAACCATATACAAAATAATAAAAGAAAAAAGAAAAACAAACTAAATACAAAAAAAAATGGATTTTTAGATGGACCGGTCGGACCGGTCACAAACTTAATCTCAAAAACCCAAAAACCAACAAAAAAAAAACAAATTAATTTTTACACAATTCCAATTCCAAAACCCCCAAAATCAATTTTATACTCTACGCATGCGCAATTACTAATTTTTTTTCAAAACATCTCATTACAGTTAAGGAATTCGTGCAACGTATGGGAAAGACAATTTTTTTCCGTTCAGGGCCCACGCCTTTAATTCTATCTGAAAGTCAAAGGGAGGAGAGAAAATCAGGTAAGAAATAAAACTCGTTTTCCTTTACAGGCGACATATTTAAGAACAATAAAATTGAAATAAAATATATAAACAACCGTCTCACTCGCCGATTTTCTTCTATAAACAACATTAAGTCCGCCATTGTTATTTTAACCACCCGGTTCGATCCTGGAACCAACAAAAGCAGATTAAAATCGACCTTGTCTATTGTCATTTGTCGTTCAAGGTCTGGTATTATTTTTTGCGACCGGTCCATTCGGTATTACCTAATATTATGCAACGAGGATGTTTTGGTTGAGTTTGTTCAATTTTTATGCGGTTGGTTGATGAATCGTGTTATAGAGGAGGATATGTTTCGTTACGACCGGTTCAATCGGTTGTGTGGTAAGGTATGGGTGTCGTATCTAAAAATTCAAAAATGGCCAGAAGAGAATGTTTTTGTGGTTTCTGGTTGATAATTCCACTATTATCGGTGACGTCATGTTTGGTTACGACCGGTTCGATCGGTTGCATGGTACGGAATTGGTGTTGTGCCTAAAAATTTTCGAAAGTGGCTGGAAGATAATATTTTTTTGTTTTCCGGTTGATAATCCTACTGTATTATCGCTGACATCATCTCTGGTTGCGACCGGTCCGATCGATCGTGTGGTAGTGGATGGGGGTTGTATCTAAAAATTAAAAAGTGACCAAAAGATGATATTCGGGTTGTTTACGGTCGATAGCACAATCGCCGAGGGCATCGATTATAATGACCGGTCCAACCGGTTGCTATTAGTGTATAGGCGTCTTATCTAAAAATTGGGATTTGGCCTGAAAAAGATGTTCTTATTGTTTACTCGTTTTTTTGCATCGCCAAACGCTAACTTTTGTTAGAACCGGTCTGACCGGTCGCGTTTTAGTATATGGACTTCCTATCTAAAAATAGGAAAATGGACCAAAAAGAATATTTTTATTGTTTCAGTTTTTTGTATCTTTAATGCCGTTTTTGATTAGACCGGTCCGACCGGTCGCGTGTTACGAAAGGGCGTCGTATCTAAAAAATCAGAAATGGCCCAAACTGCAGAATTTTTGATTTTTTGCTTCGAATCAGATGTTTAAAGAAATGTAAAATGAAAATCAATGTTATTTGAATTCCTCAGTTGAAATATGCGGTTATTCGAAGGACTAATCCATTTATTAAATGTTGAAGGATCTTAAATTGAATAAAAATGAAAATAAATTGTAATTTTATGCCATCAAACCTGATTTTTTTATTTAATAAGATGGAATTTAAATAAGGTGAAATTAAATGTAATAAAACTTGAAATATTTGCAGCTCGCATTGAACAAATAAAGGTAAACAAACATTTGGGTGGTCGGACAAAGTATTTTTTACCGGAACTCGCTCATTTGGGGAATTATGCACCTGATAGAGATGATTTTACAAGTAAGTAAATGTAAATTTGGATGTAAATTTCAAATTTTGGCACTTAATTTGAGTGACAGTTGATTTTTTAAATGTAAATTTAAGTAATTTTTTGGTTTTTACTCGAAATTTTCGGTTTTTTAGCTAAAGTTTAATCAGACTTTTAATTTTTCAGTCGAAATTTGATCATATTTTTGGATTTTTGACCAAATTTTCAATTTTGTAACTGAAAATTGGTCAATTTTTTAAATTTTTAATCAAAGTATTCAAAATTCGATTAAATTTTCAAATTTTTGATCAATTTATTCAATTTTCAAATTAAAATTTGATAGAAATTTCACTTTTTAACCAAAATTTTCATTTTTTAGTCAAAATTTGATCATATTTTCGATTTTTAACCAAACTATTCAATTTTCAAATCAAAAATTTGCTCAAATTTTCAGATTTAGGCCAAACATTCAATTTCCTCCTCAAAAAAAAATCTAAAAATTAAAAACACAAAACACATCTTGAAATTTTCCTTACTCCCACACAAAGCACGAGAAAAACGAGACAACACAGCATGACATCACACCACCAAACATGGCGCCTCTCATCTTTCCCTCGATCTATCACAAACTCATCTCCCAAACTCGAAATTCACATTCTTTACAACCTTTCTTTTAATCCCCAAGTTGAAAACTTTCAAACATGATGGCAAGCACATTAACCTAATAGCATTTGCCACTTTTGATTGTAGCCTACTTTTATTATAATTCATACAAGGTTTGAATATAAATTCATTTCAAGTTTTGCATACCTTACTGTCACTTGTAATAAAGAAAAAATGAAGGCTACAACTCGGAAACAGAAATATGGAGTTTGTTGTTTCTTTGTAAAGTTTTTATAATAGAATAAAGTGATTTTAAGGCATTATAAGACAGTTGAAGGTTAAAAGTTTTTGGATTTTAATTGAATATTTTAGGAATGAAAAATGAAAAATTTATAAAACAGGGTTTTACATTTTTGGCCATAAGTTGGGAACAAAAGCAGATAAAATCAAAAACTAAATGGATTTAGGATGCTCAATATGTGTGGAAACTTTTATAAATTGGAACTATGGGTCTACGGAAGCCTCAAATTATAATGGAGCTTTGTAAAGCAGTCAAGAAGTGAATTTTTTTTTTAAATTTTCATTTTGACTTTTACAAATTCTAATACAAAATTTTTTGAGGCTTCCTTAGATCTGTACTTTTAATTTATAAAAGTTTCCACACATATTGAGCATCCTAAATCCATTTAGTTTTTGATTTTATCTGCTTTTGTTCTAAAGTTATGGCTAAATGGAGAAAGCCCTGTTTTTGTAGCACATAATGAATTTTTAAAAAATTTAAATTTTGACTTTACAAATTCCACTACAAATTTTTTTTTGGCTTCCGTAGACCCATACTCCCAATTTAGAAAAGTTTCCACACATATTGAGCATCCTAAATCCATTTAGTTTTTGATTTTATCTGCTTTTGTTCCCAACTTATGGCCAAAAAGACATAACCCTATTCCAACTCAAAACAATACTTAACACTTAAAAACATCAATATTCAGCACTTTAAATGGTATTCCAACTGGTTTACACTTCTAGTTTCACCATATAATTACATCACTAACCTTCATTTAAGCAATCAACTTGTATTCTTTACACACACCAACAATTACAGACTGCATATGTTTACAATAATCTTTTTTTGTAAACTGGAAAATGATCTTGTTCAACTGTAAAAGACAAGATCAGAACTTCTTGAGGTCAACAAGTCAATTCCTATGACTTTATTAGTTTATAAGTTATTAATCATCAAGTAACTAAACTTGTTTTTTCTTTTTTTTAAATTTGGTTTTGTGATGTGGGATTGTAATTGTTTTTGTTTTGGGTAGGATAGGTAAGAATGTTTGGCCAAATTTGGTTGAAGAAGGTCTGAGAAATATTGCCTTGAAAAGGCAAATGAGGTTTGTTGTTTTGGTTGAAGTGTTGAGAGGAAAGGTGAAATGGTGAGAGTGATGGGGAATGGTGAGTGTGTTATGATTGTAGAGTTGTGGATGGAGTTTGTGTGTTGTTTGTTGTGAGTGTTGAGGTGTGGTGTGGTGATTAAATTTGGGGAAATTGTGAAAATATTGTTGGAAATTGTGTAAATGTTGTTGGAAATTGTGAAAATATGTTTACACTAATGAAAATTATAAAAAATTATAAAAACTTGTTGACACATTGATGCAAATTATGAAAACATGTTGAAATATTGTTGAAAATTGTAAAAATGATGTTTACAAGGTGAAAACAATTTATAACTTCCAATAATGCACCAATATGTTTTCACATTACACAAAAATATATATTTCAACAATACTCAACAGTATATGTGTTTCTACATAAGTGCAACAAACAACAATGCACGTTTTAACAGTACAAAATATTCCAACAACACAAAACATTTAAAAAATTTAATCAACAATAGAAACTACGTCAACAACTAGTAAAAACTAACCCAACCGTCTATAAACACAATTCCCAACAACAAAACACATTACCAACACACCCAATAAAACAAACCAGTTATTTAGTGATAACTTTTTTTCAGTAAAATCCCTCCTCACAATAACACAAACAAACCGACTTAACTCATTCAAACTCTAAATTCCAGCCGTCAACCGACCAAACTCTGACAACGAATGCGCTGTTTGCATGGACAACATACGCGATTGCGTTTTCCGTCCGTGCCACCATCTTAGCACATGCGTCACGTGCGGCAACTTACTCTTGACCAGAGGCGAAGGATGTCCGATATGTCGCAAGGAAATTATAGAAATAATTCGAATTTTTCATCCATGATGAAATAAAATAAAAATCAAAAAAAAAATTCAAGAAATCTTTTTCCAAAAAAATTTTTTTTTCTATAATAAAAATTTTTTTCCAAAATAAATTGCAAGAAAAAATTTTTTTTTCCAAAAATAAAATTCAAAAATTTTTTTTTTTCAAAAACAAAATCAAAAAAATTTTTTTTTCCAGAAATAAAATTTTTTTCGAATGAAAAAAATGCAAAATTCAAAAAAGTTAAAAAGAAATAATTAATTCATTTTTTCAAAATGTAAAAAAAAAAAAAAAATTTTCCGGAAGTTCACCTCGTGCAGCCACATTTAATAGTTCTGTTCGTCACCCCATAAAGCATTCTCATTTTGCATATAAATATCAATTGTGGCCACCTCCTTGAGCTATTCGGTAGCCCCGTTTCAAGATTCTTCGCTCGTAAAGTTTTCTTTCATCTGTTTTTTTTTTAATTATTTTTTTTGAAAAATTTTTTTAAATTTTTTGTTATTTTTGAGTGATGGTGTATAAAAATAAGGAAGAAACCGCATTCTTGCCTTGGACTTTTGTGCTAGCCTCAAACTCGGTAATTACGCATAATTTCTCACGTTCAGCTCGTGGAATATGTGAATTATGGGGGGGATGATGATGTAAATTGTAATTAATAAGAAATTAGTACCGTAAATGGGAAAGTTGAAAGTGTTGTTAATAAAGTGTATGTTGGTTGAAATTGGAGGTTTCTTTTGATTTTATTAATTATCGAAGAAGCAAAATGTGATTGAAGAAAATGTGATTGATTTTTGGTTGAATAATTTTAGTTTATATGAAAGGTCAACTAATTCAGATAAAAATTCTTAGGTCAATTTTTATAGGTTCTGATAGGACACTTTTACGTACTTTTGATATCAGGTGCTAATCCTCTTTGGAATGCACAAAGTTAACCACAAATCACATTATCAACAATTGTTGTAATTTAAATTACATACTTGCATTATTGCATTAATTAACAAATTATTCATCAAAAAATTTTGCTGCCCCTTGAAGGCTCAACGTTACAAGTAGTTGGCTATATCTGCTACACAGTGATTTTGCTTAGGGCAGGTAGTTTCAGTTTCAATAAATATTATAGAGGGGCTAACTTTCAATTTTACCCACAATCATGAGCAATCTATCATAAAAATACACCTTTTTACAGTAAAGAGTTGCCACTAGAGTCGCTGCAATAGGGTGCCATTGTTGTCGATTAATTTTTTTAGATTGTTTGGTTTAAGATAACAATGAATTATGTTGAAGTGTTACAAAATTAATTTTTTTGTTTAGTTAAAAGTAAGCGTTTGAATTTGGCGCCAAAATTACTGGTTAATACATGCTTTTTGTTCAGGTGCAATGGCTGAAAATCCAATATGGCAGCGCCCATTGGCTCCCCCTCTGAAAAGGTGTATATACTGGTGACAAATCTCTGTAAAGTGCTCCGAATAATAGGCAATTTTTGCCGATAAAGATTTCTTGACATTTGCAATATTTTGCAAATTAAAGTGAAATGTAAATCCAACAATAAATATCCTACTTGTAGAAACGGTCATCCATGGAATTCAGCAGACACTTCGTAAACTCCAACGGATTTTCTCCAGACATCTTAGAATTCAGCAGACACTTTGTATTTCAGACTTCTTTAACCTGAGCAACATCAATCACAACAATAATAACTACATACTGTGAAGAAAAGATTTGGAAAATTACTTTACAGAGTCTATAATTGATCACAACTCTACAAAAGACCTGAAAAATTTTCAAGAAGTGTTCTAGTTTGATTTAACCCAGTCCAAAAGAAGATAAACATTACTTTACTCGTAGATGATTGCTGCAGACTGTAAATCACAGGTTTTTCTATAGAATCCATTTTTCCTTCTTCCATTCAACTGCCTGAAAAGAGACTTCAATGATGGTGTTACGTGAAAAGAAGAGCAATTAGGGCTAATCATACCACTGGTATCAGTTACAAAGAAACAAGTTTCTGCGCTTGGATTACACTTTAACTTACTTCTCAGGATTCCTGTACTTTAATATCTTCATTTCATAACCAGTGAAACATCATAATTGATCTGACATTGCAATTTAGGTCTGAAATGTTGTTTTGTAACTTTGTTTTAAACCTGTCATCATGAAGTAACTGTCATGAGTTTAAGGCCATCTGGTGGTAAAATTTAATAAAATTTAATAAAATTTAATAAAGTGTTCTAATGGTTGTGCCAATTTAATTCATATTTATTATTCTATAAATCATTTTAAAAGTACCACTTTAAAGTTTTGATAAATATTATTTTTATTATGTTTCATATATATTTATTTCATATTTATCAATACTTAATAGATTTATTCAATATTTACAATCAATTGTAAATATAAATTTAATCAAGTTTATTCTTTGTAAATCTCTAATTGTGCGATTAGTCCGTTCGACCATTCCATTGCTTTCGAGTGAATATGCTGATGCGGAATGCAGTTGCAAGTTGGTGATCAATTCCTTTAATAATTTAACCTTCCGCATTAAAATTGGCCTAAATTGACTTTCAAGTAGGTATGCAAGGCAATAGTTAAAAACAGCCAAAGAAATTACTTCTTCTGGTATTTAACATCTATCCATATGGAGTAGAAATGTATTTAAAAGCATTTAAATGTATTCAAAATGGTTTTAAATGTTTTGAAGATGCAATGTCAGTTACAGAGGCATTTTAAAAATTGTAATAAAATTAATCATAAAAAGTATCCGATACTTCGATACTTTTGAAAAATTCATTAGTGAGTATCGATATCGAACTGTACTCATTTTTCTAGTTTTCTCAATAACACAAAAAGTATTGATCTGACTTTTATAATCTTTTAAAGAATTACTATTTCTTAAGTACTTAATCCATTCCTACTACTAAAATTATTAGAATCCACCAAAATTTTCAGTAATGTGAAAAAAATGACATTCTTCTAACTTTCGGAACCCATCTTCGTTGATGTATGTTTGTCAAATACATTCTTAAAACATTTTACAATACCTTATGAATGTATTTTACAATGCTTTTCTGTATATTCTACAATGCATTACACAGCACTTCTAATATGTTCCATAATAATATTCAAATTCAGTCATTTTGCACTGATTTGACCTTACAATCTACCCCTTCATAAATAATTCATCCATTACTCAAGTTTGAATAAAATTTCAACACTCTAAATTAAAATCACGATTTTATTTCATTAATGTGTTTTACAAAACAAATTAATTCCGATTAGTACCAGAAACAAAAAATGTGAAAATAATAAAAAATCAAATTAAAACCGGTGACATTTGTTATTAACTGTACATATTATTTGAATTTTAAACAGTATTAAGTAAGAATAATGTATAATATAAACTGATTTGATTAAAAACAAAAAAAAATCAAATTAAAGTCCCCATAAATTAAAAATTAAATTCATAAAAAATGACAACAAATGAAAAAAATATTCTACAATTAATTGGAATGCCAAAAAATTTGAGCAAAAAAGTGTTTATATTTTTTTAATTCCTAAGAAAATATAAGCCTGAGGGTTACAATAATGTTACACTGGATATTTAGAATGTTTAAAATTTGATTCATCTACTGACTTGACCTGTGAGTATCTTTTGAGCTTTTTTCTAAACAATACTGTAATAATAAACAATATTATATACTCAGGCAATCATTAATGTCGTCAGAGATTTATATCTGAAACAACTGACGTCATTAAAATGATTTCTCAATGAATAACTATGGAATTGCTTTTTGCAACAGTTGGAACGCTGAAAATACATTCCAGCAATTGTTGTAATAACAAAGAGAAAAATGCATTGTTACCCCTTGAATGAAAGCTCTCAATGAGCTGAGTGCAGATCACATTCTTTCATGTAGATCTGAAAATGTGATTTTGAAGTAATTAGCAAAATGGCTGCTTTCGAACACAATTTTCGCACTTTTGAATGCTTTAAAATAAATTTTCAAGCTGTTGCACACATCTGTCACCTACAAACCCTATGTGATTTGAACTAAGCTCATCAAGACCTTTCATTTAAGGGGTAACAATGTACACATCCCTTCAAAATGCTCAGTAGCAAAATATGGTAGAAAACGTCAAATGTTGTACATGCATCAAAATTGTCAAAATACACTTCCACAGCTATTCTACAATTACTCAATAAAAACAATTTCATTATCACAAGTCATTGTTGAATCAATTGTTAACTCACTAATCAGGTTTAACAATCATTTCCTTTGTTAAATATGTAACAATCTCTTTAACAATCAATTCCTTTGTTATAAAAAATGCAACAATCAATTTTAACAATCAGTTTCCTTCTTGGAAAAATACAACAATCAGTTTACAGTAACAGTCAGTTTTGTGATTATTATGACAACAGTTTGATCATTATCACTTAAATTCAAACTTAACAACAACCAACACTGGATATTGTTACGTAACAACTTATTAACAATTCTATACCTTACAGTACTAAAAAAATTTCATTCAAAAACAACAAATTGTTAAAAATGTTTGAAATAATTTCAAACTCCAGCAGTTGTCTATAAAAATATACCTAAAAACATACCTAGATATGTCAACACTAGAAAAAAGGACGGAGAAGTGCTATAATCATTCAACAATAAGACACTTTGACAGTATAGAAACAATTCCCATTCATCATTTCTCTCCTAAAACAATGCCCACATACAATATTGGACTTTTTCAACAATAATTTTTCAATAACTTTTAGGGCTGGCAATTCAGATTTCGATATCGATCCTTCGGACATCCTCGATATTGAACAACAATGACATTTTGAAAACGCCAAATGTGATATAAATCACTGATACTATCGATATCGAAATATCAAATTGACAGCGCTAATAATTTTAGCTTCGAATGTTTTTCACAGTCCATTGCTGAGGTAGACCAAACAGAAGAAATGAACAAGAAAGGACCAATCAGTAACCTATTGTGGTGGCTGCAAAATCGGAGGCGGCGACTCCGGACCAGAATCATCGACAAAATGCGTTCCGAACTGCGGTCCGGATATGAAGACCGTTTTGGCCAGAACCGTTTGGCCGCTCGGCGAACTGACCGAGTACGCGTCGACATCGCCGGCCGATTTCTTGCCTTCGTTGTTCACTGTAACGTGCATTGTTGTCACTGTAACACTGTCATTGTTCGTTTCACGTTTGTTGTAACTGGAAGTTGATCCGTTGTGTTCCCCATTCTCTCCGTACGGGACTCTGATGGAGCTGACTTGGTGACCCTTGTGTGTGTCGTTGTCGCGGTGCTCTTTGCTCGGCGAAGGAGTTCTCGACAGTTCCCTCGTATTGATGATAGGTGGGATGATGGGAATTGTAAAGTTAGGACTTCTAGCTGGACTTGTAGCTGACAAGCTGGAATTTGGCCTCAAATTGGCAGAAGATGTCATTAATATCTCCTCGTCGCTTTCGGAGTCGTAGGTCTTGATGGTCGAATCCACGGACATCATGTGTTTCGGCTTCGATCGTTCCGTTTCGATGCTGTCTTCGGACAGCGAAGAACTAGACAGCGACGAGCTTCTGTGGAGGGGCACGGCAACAAAACTGACATCACTGGCAGCTTCGTTTTGCTTCCTCTTGATGCCCTTTTCCAAGTACTCTGCTATCTTGCTCTTGTCCACATTCTCTTCCACCCATTTCTTCAGATCCAGTGCCACTTCCTTCTCCTTAGAACTCTCTTGTGACTTAGCAAAATATGTGCTGAACAGCTGTTCGTCGCTGGTCTTGTCGTTCTCTTCCAGTTGGTCCACAGCCAGTTCGTCGGTATTGTTCAAATCCATCGATACGGCCCTTTCCAGCAGAAGGGGCTTCGAATCTTCGATCTTCGTCAAATCGTCCAATGACGCTGCTCTTCGCGATTTGTCGTTTCCGGGTTGGATCAGTCCGCTTCTGGGTATTGAGTTGAATCTTTCTTCCCCACTGGCCTTATCCAAGCCCTCATGGAAGTTGGTCTTGATAATGGAGCTCATCCCCAAAGAGCCTCCAGGCACTTCTGTTCGCATTCGCTTTGGGGATTTTGGCTCCGGGGAGGCATTTCCGGAGTTGACTTGCACGCTGGTTACATTGTTGGGCTTGAGGAAGACAACTGCCGTAGGGCATTCTGCAGTAACACTGGCCTGGGAGGGTATTCCCACAACAAACGGATTCCCTGAAGCACCGTCTGCGTCTGGCATGTCTGTTGTCGGTGACGATGGCTGGGAGCCATTCATGGAAGCTGGTGGAGGGGGAGCGCGTCTTTTTCCAGGAATTGAGTTTCGCTTCGGTTTTACTTTCGGAGAATTCTGCAGTACTTTTTGCATCTTGGATTCAAAGTAAGTGATGTTTTCATCCAACGAATCGTCGCTTCCAGCCTTTAGATTGACATCTACTTCAAAATCAGCTGCAGATGGAGTTTTCAGGTCGACCCGAGGCAAAATTACTGGTTTGTCTGCTTCTGTTTCGTCGGTGAGCAGGTTTTCCTGACTTAGTTTCCGAACAAATATCTGCTTGATGGAGCTCAAATCTGGTGATGAGAGCAGTTCTCCGCTTTCAGAGTCTGTTTTCTCAACTTCCCTTTTCTCCTTCGCTTCCTTCAATGCTTCATCCAGACTGACATGAATGTCATCCAAATCCATTGGAGGAATGTCAAAGTTCTTCAGTGAGTCTTCGCCCATTACTTCGCGAACAAAAGTTCTTCTTGCATCAGGAATGTCCACCCTTGGACCATTTTCAGCATGGACCTCATGATTCACATGAGGAGAGTCTGCAGGAATGTGGCAAACTGGATTCACCTCTACTTCCACTGACGAAAAAGTGGGTTTTGCTTCTTCTCTCTTGTCACCCGAAGCGGCATCGATCAATCCGAACGTCGGGATTTCAATGGTCAAATCGTGAGGAGGAATAAATGCAGTGGAAGTTTGGGTAGACATTTTCCTTTCTCCACTTCCTTCAACCCCTGATTGGTCCACAAAAGGATTCGTGCTCCCAGCAGCCATTTTGTTCTTAGCTGCCTCCTTCTGCAATTCGATGACTTCGACGGAAACGACAGTTTCTTTCTTACTTGTGTCTTTTATTGTGACATCACCTTCCTTGATTGGTTCGACTCTTTGATTGACTCCACTGCTGCCAGTTTTGACTCTTGGGCCGACAACTCCGACACTCAGCGACCGCTTGTTGCTTCCAGTGTCCCGGGATAGTTGGCTCACGTCGTCGCTGGATTGGCTTCGGTAGACCGGATGTGACAACACTTCGGCACCGCCGGTTCCCATGCCAGCTCCTGATACTGAGCTTGCAGTTGAGCCTCTTTTCTGGTGGCCAGGCAAGAAGGGTGCACCTGATTGCTCTGATGTCTTTTGCATGTACAATGTCACATCATATGGAGATGCATAGCTGAGGATTGTCAGTGCATCCTCGATGGTGATTTTGTCGAAGCCAACGGTTACTCCAAGAATGCGATCACCTGGAAGGAAAACAAAGAACGGTTGTCAATTTGAATTTAGTATACAATAATGTGACATTGTAAATAAATTGGACAAGGATAATAAAGAAAGTTTGTCAATTAGAGATTAAGTATACAATAATGTGACACATATAACTGCTTGTAAACAACTTGGACAAAGAATAAGGGGGCAAGTAATCGTGTAAATACTAGACTTAAACCTTGAATTCATAAGGTTATATAGTTGGACCCGCTTATAGCGTCAATCAAGGGACCGGGCTTAAATTGACGCTATAAGCGGGTTGACGCTACAAGCGAA
>JAQIXT010001262.1:0-17381 GCA_034700445.1 Stenotaenia linearis | reverse complement strand
CCCCATGACGTCTTCTGAGCGCCACAACTTCGCTTACCTTGACCCATCCTCTTCGTTTCCTTTCCGCTGTACTGACGAATTGGAAATCTTCGAACATTTTCTTAACGTTATACGTAGTTACGAGAGACCCGGATGATTCTGGGATGATTATAATCGGGGTTCGGGAAACGAATTTTGGTTGAGATCGGTTGATAGCGACTGACTGACGATGAGAGTGTTCGATAGCGGGTGGTGATGGCGATTTGTGATTGGTTTCCAGTCGGTGCTGGATTTTCGATGGCGGTTTGGTCACATGGTTGAGTTGTCGTTGTTTGTCGTTGTCCGATCTTATGTTGTCTTGATTCTCAGAATATTCATGCTTGCGCTTTGATGTAGCGTTGATGTCTTTTGGCGATTTCGTTGTGATTTTCGGTCTGATTTCTTCTGTCGGAATTGACGACTCTTCGGGGAAAATAGGTTCATTTACGTCCGCATTCGGTTTCTCAATTTCAGGTTGTTTCTGGACGTTCGACGTTTGTTTCTTCTTTGATGTCGAATCTTCGATTTCTTTTTCTTTCTTAATTGCAATGATCTTCTCAATTTCAGGTTGTTTCTGGACGTTCGACGTTTGTTTCTTCTCTGATGTCGAATCTTCGATTTCTTTTTCTTTCTTAATTGCAATGATCTTCTCAATCCACGATTCCTTCCAAGTTTCTTTGGTATTCTTAGTTGGGGCTGGAAATTCTTGCGTAAATTCTTGCTTTTCCTGTTTGATTTTCTTGGTCGTAGTAATCGAATCTTGTTTTGGTTCGTCAGAAGTAACCTTTGTACAATTACTTACCGAACGTTTACGCTTTGGTTGTTCGGCGTTAATCTCCTCCACTTTGCCGCCTTCGACGTGTTCTTTCGGGTTAATACTGATCGTCGACTCTGTCGCGATAATATCGATGGAAGACTCTGTTGGGTTTATACTAATCGGTGACTCCAGCGGGTTTGTACTGATCGGTGACTCGCTCCGGAGCATACTGATTGTCGACTCTGTCGAGTTTGTATTGATCGACGACTCTTTCGGTACATCCAACTGTGGTTTTTCCGTTGTGCTCTTTTGTGTTATTTTTTCAAAATGATAGGTTTTAAAGTGAATTGCTGAGCCACTGAAGAGGGACAACACTGGAATTCGATCAGGATATCGTACAGGAAAGATCTTTGCATCAAGACATAGCTTAACGTACATTTCGTGCGGTAAGTGGATCTTTTTAAGGAGTAAAAGCAACGATTCTAACGTGTAAAAGAGATCCACAAAATCTTCTGTTTCCGGCGGTTGCCATTGAGCGTATTTCGTTATTGTATTTTTCGAGAAGGAAATGTCGCCAAATATGATTTGGCCGTCTTTCTCTATTATTTCCTTCTTTCCCACGATAAATTCTTCAAGGAGTAACACCGGGTCGGACATCCGTTTTAACTGCTTAAAAAAAATCGGGCCTGTGTTAAATTAATGAAATTGCTGTTAAAGCAGGTAACCCTTTACGAGTACTCAAAGAACTTTGCGAATGATCGTTCAGGAAGTACAAGCTCCTTATATTATAACGATAGAGGTACCATAGGGGTCACATGATAAGTTTTGAGAAATGATTTTTGTTTTTATTTTAATTTTGTACCTGTTAGCGTAGGGTGCAAAGTATTGTGGTAAAAAATTTCAATAAAGTAGGTTCATAATAACGAAATTTATTCTGTAATTTACCATTAGGGTGTGAAAATAATTTATAGTTATCAATTCGGCCTTTTATACAATGTGGTCTGTTTTAAATAATTAATTTATTACTTGTAAGCTTTCAATTTTAATATTGACAGATATGCGGATGTATTATTATACAAATTTTAGCCCTTCCGGTTGACCAATGACAATATTACGTACACTAATAGGGGGAAAATGCGATCTAAAGCAATCAATAATTGGTTTGTTTTAAGTTAAAACTTTTAACAAAACATATTATTTGCTATAATTTATTATAGTTATAATTAAACCAATTATGTTTGTTTCAACCACTTTATAGTTGTCATTTTTAGAGAGTAAAATTCACAAAATTACAATTTATTAAAATGCATTACAATAAAATTAAGCAATTTCAAAACGATTAAGATAATATTTATACTAACAATTTATTTGACACGTTTAATTAAACAAGAATGGGCGCCCGTAGAAGGGTGAGGGGTGAAATTGATGCAAATGAGTGAGAAGTGAGGCAGAATAGTAAGTAAAGGGGTGCGACATTAACAAATGGCTTATTATAATTAACAATTGTAATTTGTAAAGTAGACACTTAACATTTTATCATAAAATATAACTGTTTGGTATAGTTTAACTTATTTTTGGCCTTTATGGGCCAAACTAGGTGAGGAGAATATACAGGCAAGGGTGATAGTGGTTAATCGAACAGGTCAGCCGACTCCACCCTGTGAGCGCCTAAACAAGGCAATTTGCGACGTCGAAACACAACACAGAGAATGACAGAAAAGATTAAAGAAAAACAAGCTAACTATAAGAATACCAAACGATATAAATTTACACAATATAAATTTTCATGGCAATTCCTCAATTTCTACTATTGACAAATTCATCAAATAATTGAAAACAGAGCAGAATAGAAAGTCCAAGAAAAAAGCCCAATATAGATCCAACATCACACAGTAATTTAATAAACGGCATGACTAATTCCTCTTTATAAATTTCACGTATGTTACTATCGAAATCGTAAGCCGTCGTAGTTATGGCTATATGACCTTGGTTCCCATAAGGGAAGTTGTTCGAGTCGTATGAATAAATTGTATATTCGCATGGCGGATGGCAACCACAGTTGAGGAAGCCATCGTTATTCGACTGTATTTCTAAAAATAATTTTCTTATCATTTTTGCATCCGAAGTTGTGTTGCACAGTGATAGATTGGGCAGGTGTTCCATGAACGGCAACCTAGCGATTGTAAGAGTTTAAAAAATTTTAATGCATGTTCTTTAAGATAAATAATACCTGCACTTAATGTCAGCTTTTTTCCATTTGGTGTTTACGCACTCATCTTCGCATTTCTCGTACGCTTCCAATGATATACATGGATTCGTCGGTGTGTCTAATCTTTTAAGCTAAATTTGAAATTTATTAGTGTTGTTTATTTATTAAAAATATTGTTGTTTCCGTACCGTGTTTCTTGAAAATTTAGCACTCATTATGATATCTCGTTGTTGAATATTGTATGAGTTAATATCAATTCGATGTTTATCTCTCATTAGAAAAATCTAAATAAAATTAACAATAGGCAGCGTTATCGTGGGATCTTGCAGAATTTCAATAGAGATGTAGCGAAAATTTTATTTCAAGTAACAAAGATGTACAGTATACTTAGTCAAAACTTAGCAGTTTCAATTAAGAGAAGATTGCATATTCAAACCAACCTATAGTACATTATCATGAAAATTAATATGATAAACTTTGTCATGATGTTCATATGCATTGGCTTTACACTCTAATCGTACCACTATTTATTGCTTGTGTGACCGCGTTCCAGGGATTCTGCCAAGGGGTACTGGGCAGAGGAGTCCTGGTTCCAAGGTGCACTAATACGGTAATTGACCAATCCCGTAACGGTACGACAGACAGTGCCGAGTGAGTCACCGGCAGTCACACTTGCAGGAATACCAGGCTTAAGGCTAGTTCACACTAGGCGGAATTTTGGGGTGGATTTTTTTATGAATTCCGTCCAAGTTGGACGGAATGCTCAGGTGGTGGTTCACACTGAACGGTATTTCCATTTTAAAAAATTTCATTGTTGTTTCAAATGTCATTGTTGGAATTTAAAGATGGCGGAAGATATTGCTGCCTGCTGAGTAATGACGTCATGCCTACACTTGCATCCTATTGGTTGGCGGAAACATCCGCGGCGCAAAAAATAGACTTGGAAGTCTATTAATTTTCCGACTGTGAAACTCCGTTCACAAATGATGTCATTTTTGGCGGAAAAATACAACGGAAAATTAGAAATTCCGTTGTAATTCCGCCTAGTGGGAACTAGCCTTTAAACGAGTCCTGGAAGACAAATTACCAAGCTATTGTATATAGATGACATTGCATGGATGTACAATTACGAGCCTCTCAAAGCATCATCCACAGAATGATTTTATTAGGATATAGTTATCCATAACACATCCATTAACACTTTTTACAATATGTGGTGTCCTTTGGAGGTTTAGAAGGAATCTTACACCCTACGGACCAACTATGGGATTTTACGTGGCTACTTTATGAACTTCCACAATTGGGACTTTTCTTATTCCTCAGGATACTCCTCAGGACTTTCTGTGGGTAAAACATGATTCCCTAAAAACATTCTTATGCTATACGGGACAAAGTGTGCAGACATTTTTATTCATCTCTTATATTTTACTAATAGGACTGCAACCTACCTTCGTGAATACGTATGAACTCCATTCTGGTTCTAAAAACACACTAATTACGTAATTAATAGAAGTTGCTGGATTATATTCCATTATTTCTGTTGCAGTAAGAAAATAAATATCAAAATAACTGAATAACCGGAGACATTTAACTTTTAAATCGATACCAACCAGATTCAACTTTGACACACATTCCAAACACACTATTGAAGTTTGAAAGGTTTCCAAAATTAGGTGTCATCAAAGCAGTTGATGTTTTCATGAAATTTCTTACTGCATCCTAAAAAATATCTTGAAATAGGTATTTTATTCAAGAAAAATTGCTAATTATTACCCGCCCCATTTCGTAGTAAGATAAATCATTTGTGCTTTCCCATAATTCGTCATAATTTTCGTATTTATCAAGAAAATTTAATATGTCATCATCAAAAGCTTTGCTGTCTTCATTTTGATAAAAAAGTGAATCTTGGGAGCAGAATACCATATTGGGCAACTGAACAAATTGATCTTGAGCAAGATCAATAGTGACGTATACAGGATACCTAATATAGACTCCGATTCGATGCCACATTGAATAAGAAGAGAAAATTAACGAAAATAATACAATAATCTTCTTAATTTTTGTAGACTTCAAGCGATTTTCCAACGTTTTTCTGTGCAATTGTAATTGCTTTTCAATTTTGGTTGCAACTGTTTTATCGAATAAAGTTTGCTTGGATGTGAATCGTAGTTTTTTGGACGTTGTTTGTATATCGTGAACGAAAAATTCAATAAATGTTATACATGAAAGTCCAATATAGAGACTCAAATATCCTCCGATGTCGCATAAAAGAGCAATGAATTCGTAGCAAAAATATTCTTCCAGTGATCGTATTTGATTATTGTAGGCATAAAAGATGGTTGTGTTTTCAAAATGAAGGTCAACATCGTAATGAGAAGTAATGACAGTTTTATCGCATTCTCTGGCACAGTTACAGTGGTATTGCGGGGTTAAGTTCTGTCTGACATCGCAGATGGTTTGTGAGTAATCACAAGTTTTTGCAGAAGTGATGCATTCGGTATCGACTTTAGGCATAAATGGGAATCTAAAATTTCGGCAAGATTTATTGAGAAGAAATTGATTCAGTCAAAAAGATATTACTTACTGGCAAGGTAAATTTTGAAGATTTATCTTATCCTCGTAACATTTTTTATAACAATTGTCTAATGTAGGTATATCAACACAAGAATGTTTCTTTCTGTTCAAAAATTGGTACTGGAAATAATATTAATGAATATATTGACAATTGTTTTTATTTAATTATTATCACTTTTTTGTATGTAAAAGCAATTTCATTTTTTTGATATAAATGTCCTTGATGCGTCGAATATTGGCACATAAATGAAAAAGTGTAGGGTTTTGCTAGAAGGCCTATCTGATGGAGGATATAATAATAGTTATGAACATCCAATTCTGTTTTCACACGGTATCTTTTTCCATGTATTTAATATAACAAAAAACAAAAATTGGCTGATTTGCAATTTTTTTCATGTTTTTCTACAAATTTTCATCAAAGTCTGCAGAAAAGCTGTAGTGAAACTGCAGAATATTTGTCAGAAATCTACAAAATCGGCCGAAAAGCTGCAAAATTCTTTTAAAAAACCTCAAAAAATCTGTAGATAATCTTTAAATTCTTTTAGCTGGGGAATAAATTTCTGTTTTTGGTATATATCCACAATGTAAAAATAGAATTGGATGTGTATTTAAGATTCTTACATGCAGCAATAAATGAGGTGCTGCAATTATAGCCGTAGATTTTGTTTTGATGGAGAGTCTAGCATCTGGACCCATCGGTACAGTTTTAGCTGAGAACATAAATTGAGTATAATATTAGTTTTAAAAAATTGCAGGCAATTACTATTTTCAATTCTGGTCATGGTTCCTACTATTGTGAATATCTCACTGGTTTTAAACTCGTTTTCGTACGTCTTACTTCCCTAAAATAAATTAATGTGATATTAATTTTTTTATTTAATAAGAGAATTCGAAATCTCTTATTAAATCTTTCAATTACCCGTTTTAAGAAAATTTTTGTTATTAATTTGGTAAAATTTCGTAACTCCATAATCGTCCGTAGTGTCGTTACATTGTCAAACATAAATCTAAATGCCTTACCGCATCCAAGATCTAAAAGAAATTCCCTAGTTAGTATGTAATTGTATTCTGCGATAGTTCGATGCGTTGTTTCTTTTAAGTTCCGTATAGTTTATTAACCCTTCAAGTACTGACGGTGTGTACAAATGTACACACCAAATACAATTTTTTTGAGCACTACGTAAGTAGTGTTTGTGAATACCACCCCATATGTTTTATAAAATTCCTTATGGTCTATTGTTGCTCCTTCTTAGTCAGTAGGCAATTCAACACCCTTGTGGTAAGTTTTAGTTGCAGCTGCAGACAGATGAACCCTGGGAGTAACTGTCTAAAGGGAGCCCTTGATTGTCAACGATACTGCACTCTCAGCAAAAAAAGCTAGATAAACTCAAATAGGTACGTATATGGACACATTTTTATACCATTAAAGGTACAAACGATGTCTCCATTAGAGGGGAGAGACCGAATTTTTATCGGCGGCGGATGAGGGGGTCAAGGCCAATAAACATTGGCTGCCGGCCGGCTGAGAGAGCCCACCACCTTCAGTGGCTGGCGGATGGTTGGCCAAATTTTAGTAAAAAAATTTTTAAAACTCACGAAATCACGCAGTTTTCGTGATTGCGTAACATGTGGCACGTCACGTGCCGACTGCGGCCTTCCGCAGCCGACAATAATATCGGCGGCGGCGGCGGCTAGGAATTTTGGCCGCAAATATGCCGGCTGTGGCGGCTGAACGGCTAAGCCGTAGCCGGCTCTCCCCTCTATCTCCATTCACTTACCTTAAAGGTTTTTATACCTTTTTTGATGAGAGTGCAGGACAGTTTCAGCCAGACTATTTTATCGACTATCGTTCAGTCTAATAGGACTGGTGGATAGTATGGTTCTCTGGGATGGAAGATCGATGGAGGTAATAGAGACTTAGCGAAAACTTGGTACCAAGCTACTAATTTACCAACATGCAAAGTGAAACAATGGTTTTGAATTAGAAACCATTGTTTCAGTTTGCATGTTGGTAAATTGGTAGCTTGGTACCAAGTTTTCGCTAAGTCTCTAATGGCTACTATTGACAAAAAGTCAAGAACACTGATATGTATCGTTATATTTGGAGACTAGTATAAGCATCCGGATATAATCAAGACATTAGGGGTCAGAGCTTGTGGCCTCATTCCCACCCATACTCGCATTATCCTCTCAGACTTCGGTCTGGGTAGGGGGTTCACGTTTTTTTCCCGATATATGGTACATATAATGTACACAGTTCTCTTTGCATGATAACCAAGTTCAATAACATCTGATCTTCTGCTCCTAGCATTATTATAAATTTGGGCAACGTCATCCCTGAACATCTCACAACATGAATGGTAATACTACATGCCATACAGTGAAGTGCAGAAACTAGTACAAGGTAGGCAAAACCTTCGGGCTGGTGCTTGTATAGTTTACTGACTTCTCAGAGTCGGTCATCGGGCTTGTGATAGTATTACTAAACTATTTTTGAACCTTATTCGTAATGGCCTGATTAAACCTATATTTTTTTAGTGCGCATGAGATTGAAATTTGTGTTTACTTTTAAAAAATTCATAATTAAATGTTTGTACGCAAAAGTAATCATGTTTCTTTATTTAATTTGAGAAAAATCATGATCATGAAAATTACTTACCAGATGATATATCATTTAATGTGTAGTTACGGTCATAATAATAATTCACACTATCATCAGTTTCTACCGACCCCATATACATAGCAGGATAATCAGCAACCGATTTTTCTTCAATGGCGGCATTTGTTTTTATCGGTTTTTCAAAGTAATACAAGATTCTGTCGCAGCATTGGTACATACACAGTCCGAGAGAAATAATTATTGTTATCAACCAACAAAGGCGATATATTCGTGAACGTTTTGCGTCCAAAACTTTGATGAAGACTGATCCTTTTTCCATATTACTAAATTCAAGATATTGTTTAATAGTTCTCTGCAGCTGTTTTTTCCTTGCGCCATTCATTTCGAAGAAAATTTATTCTAAAGAAGGTATTGTAAAGCATTTTGGCTTAAAAGCATTATTAACAAACTTACCTGTGCTGTTTTGCCAAGAACGAAGTAACAGTGAGGTATTGTGAAACTATGGTTGCAGAAACAAGTACATCGCTAAAAATGCACGCCTAAATGCACTCATCACAAATTGAAGCGATAATTCTTGGAGATTTCTATTTTTCTAATCCGCCCATTTCTCAATTTAGAACTTCAATTTTCAAGAGTGAAAATTGAATTCACACAATTATCGTGTAAAGCTGAAACTTAAGCTGAATTTATATTTAATATAATCAATTTTATATACTCCTATTTCAGTTCTAAATTATCTCTGCTTCTCTGTGTACTGCTTACTTTCCAAAGTTAAGAAAGATTTAGAAATTAGAAAGATTTAAAAATTAAAGGTACAAAATCAAGAAAAAAATAGAACTTGATTAATAATCCAATTAAAAATGTGAATATTGATTTCATATTGTTTAATTTTTCGGCATTTATGCTTTGTATTTGTTGTCAAAGAACTGTTATGAAACAATACAACTGTAAACCACACGGTTTTTAAATAAGAATAACTGGCCTTTTAATCATGATTATTTATTACTCCCACAAATTGAGATTTATACAAATCTAACCGAAACATCGAAACCTTTAGCGTGATCGTAACCTGTTGTAAACACCAACAGCAACTGCTCATTAGTACCTCTAACTGCATTGTGAAGCAGTTCATTAGAACAATGTCTATTAAAAAATTTTAAAGTTTACTACATACGTCTCATTTTATCAAACACTTTATACTTACACTTCACCCGGATCGTCACTCATCAAATCTCCCTTTCGTATTCGCAAAGCACTCCAGTAACACTTATTATCATTTCCAGCGCGACTCATGAGATTGAAGTCGTGGAAAGAAAGCAAAGGGACTTGTCCAGGAGGAGCCTTAAAAAGTTAAGCTTATTAATATTATTGTTTTTATTTGTATATATTTTTTAAAGTGTAGAGAATTTATTTTGAGAACTGGATTATTTTTCTTTTTTGAATGCAGATAGCTTCTATTTGTTTTCACATTTTATTGATTTTTTTTTCAATAATGCCCGGCACTTTGACCTGAAACTTCTAGATTAATGTAATGGTACTTTACAATTTTCTAATTGACAATTTTTTCCCATCTATAACGGTTTCTAAGTTAGTATAGATGGACACTCTTGAGTCAAAGGTCAATTTTTTTTTCTGTTATTGAATTGGCCACCCTTTAATTTTCCTATTCAGATTAAAAGTCAAATTTGTAATATCTTAAATCTATGAGAAAACATTTGAAGTGCTCTGAATTCTTTTCCATTCATAAATAACTGCCTACTTGGATTAGCCAAGCACATCGCAGTCCAGCGGGATGATTTTGAGGATAATTAGGAGTTTGAAATCGTGTTGGGTTCATAATTTTTCCACCACAAGGAGGATCTGAAAGAAAAATCCATAAGATACACATACAATAAGCAATAAATTATAAAAATTGTACCCAAAAATGCCCATTTTTCGCATTCGGAGCCAAAGAATCCAGGAGGACATTCACACCTGCAACCTTTTTTAGCATTCCAAGTTGCATATCCTCCATTTTCACAGGCTGGAGGATTTTGACAATAACCTATTAATAAAAAAAAATTTAAAAAAATTTTAAAACAAATAATTGGATAAATAATAAATGCCTGAACAGTTGTACATCCTGTTAACCATTTTGTAATCCAAATAAGTAATTCTTTGTGCATTGCCCATGTGAGGAAATGCCATCGGATCTTTCGGTACTAATGTTAGTCTACTATTGTTTGAGAAAGCCTAATTAATGAAAATATTATGAAACAGATGAAATACAAGTGATATAAATAAATATGAGATTGAGTTACATCGGCTGTATATTGCATAAGAGATGAATATTCGTATGGTACATCGTAATGCATCACATCAGCATTGGCTGTTTCGAAATAAATTTTATTTGTGCCCATGTTTTCCTTGTATACTTTTAAATAATTGTCGCGGTCCAATCGGTCTTGTTCGTGCCACAAACCAATAGCGTGGCCTAATTCATGAGCCGCAGTTGGTACCTAAAAATAATTCAACTGAGTTTTGTTCTCTTTTTGCGTAAAATAATTAATTTACTGAAGAACAGCCAGGATAATCGAGAGATAAAGTTTGGTCAGTGGTACGCTCATTATAAATTCCAACCCACGAATTGCATCTATTATTACAGGAATTATTAGAAAAATTTAATAATTAGGCATAGCATCCACCAGTGGCATACGCATAAATTAATTCTGGGGGATGTAAACATTATTTATTAAACAATTAAACAATTTAAATTAGTAAACAATTTTTAAATTAATATATTTTTTTCTAATTAAAATTGTTTATTATTATTGTATTTGTAGTTTAGTCTGTGCAAATGCATTCTTGCACTGCTCCCTCCTCCCCCACGTATGCCATTGGCATCCACTCCCAAGAAAAATAGATTTACAAAACTTTACAATAATTAAATTTGTTGTAAAGGACAAATGTGCGTTACATTTACGGTTTTCGATGACGCTTTCTGATAAATTTTGTGTAAAGTGTTCTTTTTCATAGTTAAATATTTTCAACAAACTTAATTATATTTTTCTTGCAGTGATCAAATTATTATAAATTTACCCTCTTCCCGTGTGCTTAATTACAATATGAGGTTGGTCACGGATAGCGGGTGAATGATGAAAAGTTACGCATGTGTTGTCCATCCAGAGTTGCATCGCTTGAGATATTGAATCTTGACTCGCCGTTTGACTTACTAAAATAATTATCTTAAGTCAATGTGTTTTGAACCTGGAGAAAATTATTTATTTAAGAAATTACGGGAATTATCAATTTTGTAAGGAATTTTTCCACCGGGCCATCTCGATTTAAGATTTTTTCTTGCAGTTCTTTCTGCAATTTTCTTTAGAGATCCATGGAAAATAATATCTCCTTCCCACACTGGATAACCATCCTCGTCAAATTTGCTGTTTTTCTCGATGGCTGCCCACGTCTTTGGTAAAAATACTCTTAATTTAGCAATTTTGAAACCGTAAATTGATTACTTACTGGTAAAGGAAGGTCTTCTTCTTGGGCCTTAAGAAAAAATAAGAATTAGTTTGGTTGCAGTTGTAATTTTTGTTACTTACAAATGTTTTCTGGGCAAATGCTAAAAGGAGTAAAATGAAATAGACTGCCATTTCGGATATCATTGAAACGAATGAGGGCATTGCTGTTTTTTATAAGAGAAGTCTGAATACTTGGCCATTAGTTGCAATTGTATTTCTTTGACTTGAATGTAAACAAGCCTTGGTCTCTATTCAAAATTAGTTCAAGGTGAAAACCTATTGACGTAAATGCTAATACTGACATTGCATTTAGAATTTGTAACATTTGAAGGATATAACTGTTTACACTTATATTTTATTAACCTTACCATTACCATATTCTTGAAACTAACTGCCTTGTAATTGTTGTGATGGGAGGGTTGCCAGATTGTTGAAGGAAAAGAGCGCCAACTAGTGTAAAAAAAACCGCACAAAAAGCCCCCAAAAATTTCAAGTAAAATAAACTGAAATTTTTTATTTTCTACATGTTAATGGGTATAGTAAACAACTACAAAAATAACTCTAATAGCTCAAAACTAGCAAAGAATGCAAAATTAAATAAGTAATTAGATCAACAGAGTTGATCTAATTACTTTATTTGATCAACAGAGTTGATCAAATAAAAAACGTTTACTTTAAAAGAAGTAAAATCTTTAAAAAAGAAGAGTATTTTTTATTTCCCCACCCTTGTGACCAGTACTTTATGCAATTTTCAGCAGACAAATGTCAAAAAAAATTGCAAGAGAGTTCTTTTTTTTTTGTCATTTTATGCAAATCGCCCAAAAATCGCAAATTTTTTTTTTTAGTACCCAAAAAACCGCATATCACGAAACTGAATTTTTTCCCGCAAATTGGGGTCAAAACATGCCCAATTTGTGGTTTATCGCCCAATCTGGCAACCGTGTGTGATGGTTGTGATGGCAATCGTATGTTGCACGCTACGGTTGTCGTAGTGGCCAACCGCAGTTTTTGCATATATTGCCTTTTTATGCCGTCAGCTGAATTCCAGCATAGATTCTAGTCATTGTGCGCATAAAAAAAACAATGATTTCGATAAGTATAATTATCCAAATCATTATCAAATATAATATAATTATCCTGCTTTGGGCACTTCCAACTACTTCCAACTACAAAATTATCATAAAATGATACAATTTTAAACTTAAATCAGAAATCTTGGCCGCCACTTCTTGGATTCGGTACACATGGCACCCGTGTTACAACGCGGGTCCCAATTAGAATGCGGATTTCGATTAAAATATGGTTTTCGATTAGACTGCGTGTCTGTGTCTCTTTCATAACGCAGGGAAACCCGATTCTACAATTAGAATGTGAGTATTATATCAGAGTGTTTGTTGATTGTTTTACGTCATTGTAATGTGTTATGTATGTTTGGTCACGTGATTGACAGGTGGCGTTTTTGTGGTATAAATACCCCGCACCTTTAATCTCGGACCACTTGAGATTTGGTATTCAAAGAAGGCAGATTAAAATACTTTATCAAAAGTCACGTGGTAATTTTATTTATCAGATCTACAACAGTGTTTACAGTAATGAACGATTAAATACCAATAAATAACAAACTACAATCTCAGAAAAAAAGCCACGAGGTATCAATATGGGGACATGTTTATACCTAGGTATAAACATGTCCCCATATTGATACTGTATAAACATGTCCATTGATACCTCATGGCTTTTTTTCTGAGAGTGTAGACTAAAATGAGAGGCATTTGCACGCATTGTCTTCTTCCCTCCTACGGTATTGCTAGGCAAACAGCTGTAGCCGAACGGCGCAAATTAAGAATGCTGAGATAAAAATAATTGTTTTGCAATTATATTTTAAGTTTTGACTTAGTAGGGAATATTCTGTAGAATTAACCAGGTTAACTTGACCTCAATTGGATTTTTGCAGTATAATGGAAAAAGGCCTACTCCGAATATTCCTGAGTGTGAAAACTAGATTTGCTAGCATCAAAAGTAAATGAATCTCTCCCTGGGGAGAGATTCATTTACTTCTGCTAGCATGTACGAATCACTGGGGAAAAAAACAGATTTACAAATTGTAAAACGATTAAATTTGTTAAAAAACAACTGTGCGTTACATTTATGGTATTAAAACCACACTTTAGATAGCTTTTGTAAATTTTGTAAATTGTGGTTTTACAAGTGTTCAAAAACTTACATGTAATGTAAATTAAATTTTTACAACAAATTTAATTACGTAAGTTTTTATAAATCTATCTTTTTTTCCAGTGAATAAAGCAATGGAATCTCACAATAGCAATTCTCTATTACAAGATGAATAATCCAAATACATTTTATTGTTTTTATTCTTGACGTAGATCATGAAAAGAATTAAATATTTGCCTACTATCGTGCCATCATCAACCAGATGCAAATGTTTGTTTTCCAAATCACCATAAAACTTCCTGTTGTTCAGTGCCATTCAATGATTTATTACAAGGAACTTGAATTGATTGCAGTCATTTCCTCATCTTAGTACCTCAACTGCCCAAATTTGCTTGTTTAACCCGGCCATATAAAAATATATCTTCTAAGCTTTCCTCATAGAAAATTATGACAAAATTTAAATAAATGTCTAACTTTGAAATCAAAAATTAAAAAATAAAATTAAAATTGGTTTACGGATATTAAAATTGGTAATGTTATGGTATCTAAATCAATTTATTTGGTTTTGCAATAGTGCATTGGAAAATTTATGTGAATCATAATGTGGACAGATGCTGTTTTGATAGTGCCTTTATCTTTTTCGTAATTTTTTATGCAAAATTTATTTTATCTATTAAAGTCTTTTGTACGATACAGTATTATGAAATTAATTTTTTTTGTAACTGATAAATAATGGCATTCAATAACAGAAACACTTGTTGCTTTGAAATTAATTATATAACAAAGGATTGTAATATGATACCTAATAAAAAACAACATTTCGTGGCTTGTTAATAAAAGCCCGTGAGTACTAAAGGACTTCAGTCAGATTCTGACAACTGTGTATGAATAACGTCTCTTTCATCAGGGTTTCAATATTTATACAATATGAGCAAAACTGCATCAATTTGCAAGTTTTACGAAAACCGTTGCATACTTGTTACTGGAGCAACTGGTTTTTTAGGGAAAATATTAGTCGAAAAACTTCTTCGTTCTTGTCCTGACATTGGATATATTTACATTCTTCTTCGAAGTAAAAAAGGAAAAGATGTACATTCCAGGTTAAATGACCTGCTACAGTCAAAGGTTAGTTACAATTCATTTTTTCAGAAATTTAATATAATTTTACATGTGTGTTAACATTACATGAGAGAAATTTTCCCGATATATTTGGTTTGGGGAAAAATTTCCTTCTATGTAAACACAAATTTCATGCATTGAAGAGGAACTGGATGTTGTTTTTGAAGGGGATAGAACCCTCTTATGTGGGTTTTTTGGTACTGATCATTTGCACTAATTCCTCCTCTACCCCAGTTTTTGTGACCTTGGATTAAAGGAGTAAAGAAAATTCCAAAAACAAATTCTTCATGTAAAGAATTGAGATTTTGGGAATATCTTAGGAGAAAATTTTACTAGGAAATTTTCCATTAGAAAACATGTCATATAAAACAAAGTGATTATATGTACATTCCCTTGGGAATCTGTCTGTCTGGGAATCACAATCCAAATAGTCCATTCTCTCACATTAAAAAGATCCAAAAATGTATTTTAAATTATTTAATTAAATATTTAAATATAGATTTGGAATTCTTATGACATTTTGGATCAGATTGAGTGCTTTTTACAATTTGATGGATAAAGTAGTACTGAGATTTCCAATAGGGCTAGTTCAGAAAAAATCATATGACGTGACATCAGGTATATTTCTTTTTACAGCATGTAGTGCTCTATTGAAGTGGAGTGCAGTGTGCCTGGAAACAGGATATGACATCATTGTAGTCCTGTAAAAAGAAATGCCGAAACACGCATGCAGCGCTACTTGTTGTAAAAAGAAATACAACCATCATCATGCACTCATGTTGCATTATTGTTTGTGGTTTCCAAGCGACAACATAAAATAATTACACGGCTATCATTGTAATTAGTTGTGTTGGATCAAGCCTTCAATGAGAAAGTGCACTAAACAAAAATTAGTTATTTTACAGGATGTAACTAAAACAAAAAAATCTTTAAATAAAAAAAGAATTTTTTCATTACCTTAATCAACAATATTTAATTATTTGTGATTAAGGTAATGAAAAAACTACGAAAATAATTTTAAAAATACTAATTTCCATTGTAAAGTGCATCAAATCTAAGATGGACCCCCAATTTTGGAGTCGGTATACTATCAAAAAAAGTGTCCTAGAAGTGATGAAATATGGTGTACGAACCACAACTTATCCTAAATTAAGCATTTACAGGCTGAGAGGATAGCTGGCATGCAAAATGTTACGGTAGCGGTATGTCTGTAAATAGATAATCCAGCATTGTACCCAGGTTAATTAGAAATGATAGTTGTAATCTAGTTAATTATTCCATCTTTAATCATTTGAGTTTACAAACTGCTAAATAAAAACATTTCTTTCTTTCCAGGTGTATGACAAATTAAGAGTTGAAAATCCAAAAGCACTTTCCAAGATAAAAGCTGTTAATGGTGATGTCACTGAACCTGACTTTGGGCTTGATCACAGTGACCTACAGCTATTGACTGAAAAGGTGTCAGTTGTATTTCATTCCGCAGCATCTATTGCATTTGTTGAACCTTTGAAAGAAGCAGTTAAAAATAATCTGTTTCCCATTGATTACATGTTAAAACTATGCAGACAGATGGTATCATTAGTAGTGAGTAATCTACAATATGTCTTTGTTTTAAAAAACCATATTTGGAGTTTTTCAATAGGCAATAGTTCAGGTATCAACAGCTTATAGCAACTGCACAATAAGTACTGTAGATGAAATAATCTATCCTCCAGCTGTACCACCGAGAACAATTATCAACATGATCAAGTATAAAATTCTATTTACATATAAACTACCATTGTTGCACAAGAATGCGATAATAGAGTTAGAGTTTACTACTTTGATGCATGAATGTGAGTAAAAGTTATAAACAACAAAGCTTCCTCATCTTTATTTGCTTTTCCCTGAAGATTAGCAAAAATGTTATATTTGATCACTTCTTTGAAATGCAGCTTATGGATTTAAATGCATTTCAGGGGTGGTATTCACAAAAACTAGCCTAAGTTTTTGCATAAGTCAAAACTTACGAATTTCGTACACAAAATCTTAAGTAAACTCATTGTTGTATTCTTGCTTAAATAAACTCATTGTTGTATTCTTGCTTAAATATTTGCATAAATAAAATTTTCTATGGGAAAAAAACAATTGTTACGAAAATGCTAAAGTAACCTCTTTTATTTACTTAGGAATTTGCATAGGAATTCTTTCGTGAATTCCAATTTTTGCTCAGCATTAACTTACGTAAATAAATGATCGTAAGTAGTGTTTGTGAATACCAGCCAGTGCTCCGAACGGGTCGGGTTAACCCGACGGGTTGCGGGTCGGGTTCGGGTTCGGGTCGGGTCGGGTTAGCAGAAAACCCGAACCGACAATCACGGGTCGGGTTCGGTTCGGGTCGGGTTGACAGTCAACCCGACCCGAGATTAA
>JAQIXT010001261.1:0-17387 GCA_034700445.1 Stenotaenia linearis | reverse complement strand
TTTAATCAGGAAGCTTTGGATCTGGCTGATCTGACCATTCAGATCAAATTTGATAATCAGATCTGAAATCATCAGATAAGAAATCCAGTCAGATCAGATCTGATCATTCCTGATTCCTCCTGATTAGTTTGGATTAAAACCAGATCAGACATTTTCATAAGGGTATAGGCTTATGTTTTGCATATGTTTTGCATTTAAAGCATCTATATTGATCTTAAACATGTTTTAAAGTAGTGAATAAGCTATGATTGCAACTAATTTACCTTGATTTTGATCCAAACTTCTTGTCTGATCTAGGCATATCAAGATGGCGGTGTTTGAAATCCTTTTTGCATGTGGGAAAGCAACACAATTGTTACTTTCGTGACGTCATTTGCGTCTAATTCCGCCTTGGGAAATTGACGAAATCGATGATAGCATCGAAATCGTTGAAATCGGTCAAGAATTGAACGCAGCTTATGTAAAAAGTCTTACTAATCATTTTAATACATCTTAAATGTGTTCAAAGTCAGATTAAGATTATTTTCAAGTCTTATTTTCACTGCCATTTAAGTTCATCCACTTGAACAGTGAAGTTTGATTGTCTGCTGATGAAATTTCAATCCCATTTTTGTCAAAAACATTTTATGATACCAAGATGAAAGTACATAGAATCATTTTTAGACTAATTTAGTGATGCTCTACAACTCTCTGATTGGCTTTTTTTTCTATCTCTTGTGGTTACTAAGTTACTGTATGGATCTTGAGCTGAACTTCAAGATCAAATTGTCAGCCAAAATTGATTGGTCCAAACGTATTTCTTTACATTTCCTTCATCACATTTCATCTATCAAGCACCATTTAGAAAATGTTGCTGGTCAAAAGATCTTTTGGACATCTGTTACTTTTTTTTCTGTGTTGGCCGGATTGCTTACCGAATATTGCTTTATTGGAGATATGTGAAAATTTTGTTTTACTGGATTTGAATTTACTCATTTGCAGTGTGCAAGTGAACAACAAGAGGGAGACGAACATGTAACTTTTCCATAAGGGTAATAGCAGATTTTGAATGTTGAAATTTTCTATTGTATTAATATGCACAAAAATGGAGTTCTAATTACACATTGACTTACTTGCATCAAATGTCTTGTACGATTCATCCGATCAAGGTTTGGTCAAGCGTGAGCAAGAACGTCTGATGAAAATGATCGAAGAACTTGCATTGTTTCTTCATCATGACATTAAGACAATAAATTACAGACTCTTCTGTCAGAAATGTTTCAGTTGTCAGAATTGATGCAAATAAAGAGAAGAAGCTTGACAAGAAATGCAGTTGATCCATTTTACGACTTTAAAATGTTAAAAGTTGATGCACGAGACGGTTATTATATTCAATAAAAACATACACGTTAAACAAGCGTAAAAAAAACCTTAGATAAAAATTATCATCTGGTGTATGTGTACCAAACCTTAAAATAAACTGAAAATTCTTAGAAAATTTTTTAAAATTCAAATTTTTTGGAAAATGTAAAATTTAATGGAAAACTGCTGAAAATTGTTATGTATTCGAAACAATAAACGGAAACATATGTAAAATGAATTGAATTGTATCTTTTATTCTCAACAATTAGCTGTTACACTATTGGGGAACCAGTTCCAGCAACGACTGGTCTCCTTACAACTTGCTTGGGCATATATACAAAATCTTGCATGATAGTCCATCATGTGATTTACTGAGAATCTAAGTATTACATCATACAACAAAAATAAGCACAAATTGCACAAATTTAAAAGCAAACTATAAAAAATCAGTAGAAATTGCACAATTTTAATAGAAATGTAAAGATGTAACTGTTAAAATGAGCTGAATGATTTTCTTTAATAAAAAAATATCAGTAGCTGAGTAATTAATGTTATCTTTCTATAGATTATTTTAAAGGCATCAATAAAAATTGTTATTGTAGTGAAGCCACTCCAGCCTCATCCTGACTTTCAAGGGGCAGCGAATTTGATTTCTGTGAGATGGCATGTTCCCGCCATCTATGATGAGGTCATCAGCAGTTCCCTGCTGATCACCTGACTTCACCCCCATCCTTTCTTTTTGTATATAAACCATTCTATCAGTTCAATAAAGCATTCGAGTAGCATTCAAGTTAGATACTAGAATCCTAGGGTCCATTTCCTTTCTTACAATTTCTTAATAAAAATAACTAATAATTTTTTTGGTTTTTATTTTAGATTTGAGAATTTACAGATAAAATACAAACAATACATTTAAATAAGTTTAATCCAACAACACAAATTATACTTCATAATTATACATAATAACAATTGGACATATTTTAATTCTCTAAACTCTACAATCACATTTATAGTTTATTAAAATGTATTTTAATTATTATGGAAAGTGATGACTAGGGGCATGCAATATTTATTTTTATGCAAATGCAATGTGGTTTTCAAAAAATATTGCAATATATTGCAATATATTGCTTTGTTATTGTAGGTATTGCAATATTTTGTAGGTTAGCATTACTAAATAAAGCGTCATATGTAAAAAGTCAAATATCACTCTAAGCATGATTGAAGGAACAGATGGATTGAAAGCAGTTAATAGATGACTATTTAGTATCTCTCTACCTCCAATAACCCATTATTCTTATTAATTAGGCAAACTTAGGGCAGTCATGTGACTAGCCGGTTCATCCTGTTGGTGTGTCCAAGTTCCAAAAATTGTTGGCATTTCAGTCACTGAATTTCATTGAGTTTCATTGAATTTCATTGAATTTTCATTGACCTCCATTGAATATGTGTTGAATTTTTTTGATTTTCTGTAGTTTGGGAGAGATAATAGTTCAGTATATAAAGAAATGATTTGTCTAACCCGAAGCACAGAGCTAAGAGATGTAAGTCCCGGGACTGAGTAAAAGTCGGAGAAGTGACAACTCTAAGTTTAATGTCTTGCAAATGAGTGGGAAGCTTCATCCAGGGGCACAACTACCACATGCCATTTTTTGAGTATTGTATTTTTTTTGTACCCAGGGAGAACTATAGAATAATGTAGCTGCCGCTACGAATAGAGACATCGTTAGCTAGGAGATTTTAATGTGTTTTAAATATCAGCTTACCTTATATTGTCTAAACTGAGTCAACAACACAAATCTACAAAATTTATGAATTATTTATTTTCTCACAATAAAAAAAAAAAAAAATGTGCTTGTGTATTTGTGAAAATATAAACTTCTACAAAATAAGAAATCTTGACAGCATGTAATTATCTACTTGATTGCCAATTAAATGATCAAAAGTGCAAATATGACAAGATAAATTGAAAGATTCTTCATAAAAAATTGTTAAAAATGTATGAAAACTAAGTGTTGAAATACAACTTTGTTTTCATCTCCCTCTTTTAATATTTAAAGAAAGGAGTTGCATTTAAATTTTATGCCTTGGCAATTTTCAGATTCCTTGCACATGTCAGCATCAACATAAATTTTATTTTTAAAAGAAAAAAAAAGAAAAAAATCCATAAGAGAGAAACATTTATTTAACAGGAATAAATGTAATGAGTAAAAAGCAAAATTTTTCTAATTACAAATTTGGATTAATGAGAAGCAATTAATAAATGAATTAAAAATTCATTTGCAAATTGAAAAGTTTGAATTTTTTCATTATATTTAAAAAATTGATTTTTTTAAAAAGTTTTTGTTGACATTTTACTATCAGTTTGACAGTACTTTGGATTTTTGTATGGGATCAATGAATAAAATGCCAAATATGGCAATATCAGGGTGTAAATGGTGAAGAGAAGTTACAGGTGTCTGGGAAATGTTATTATTGTTGTTTTCATGGAGGATTTGAATGGAATGTCTGAATTTGTGATAGTTTGTAAGTGAAAAAAATTCTCTTTGGTATGTGAAGTTGCAATTTCTGTTGGGAAAACTTAGTACTTTTGTGCTAAAAATTGAGTTTTTACTGAGTAAAAAGCAGAAACCACCTGCTACCTGTCACAGGATTAAAAATGAATACATAAATTCTGAATAATAGAAAAGCTTATTGGATTTTTTTTTTTTTTTTTTTTTTTTTTTTACAAAAAGCTACTTTAGCAAATTGTGCTTTTGCATGTGAAGTGTCTATGTAAATCATGGTAGTGGTGTTATTGAAGTAGAATTTATTTGTACTTGTTAATTTTAAATATTTAGTTTTCGGTAAGCGGTTTAGTCTTTTAAAGGAAGAAATGGGGCATTTTGTAGTCATTTTCACATATTGTTTCACAGGCATTGTTCTAAGGTTTTTTCCCAGCTGCATAAAAATTTGTTCTAAAAGTGGAGAATTTTGATTGGCATTCAGTAATTTTGATCAAAAATCAGTGATTTTGGCTAAAAACTAAACAATTTAGGTAAAAAATCAGTGTTTTTAGCCAAAAATTCAACAAATTTGATACAAAAATACATAAATTTTAACATAATATAACAATTTTTGTCAAAAATTATTGATTTTGGCCAAACATTATAATATTTATTATGAAATTCAGCAAATTCGGTCTTTCCACTGCACAATTTGCTTTCCCAACTGCACATTTTGTGTCCAACTGCACATTAGAATGATGCCTGTTGTTTCATCACAGTCATTTTTGATCTATTTTTGTTAGCTGTGTGTGAAGTTTGTTTTCCCCCTTCATTCATTGTACCCCCTTTACGACGTCATCGCATTCCACGCTGACGTCATGCACACCTGGCTATATTTAAGCAACCCTCTTTTACTTGTGTACAGTTAGTTCACCTTTCACCTTTGGCCTAAATAAACCAATTTCACCATGTAAACCGAACGTCTTGATTCTTACATGGCGCTGCGAACCAAAAAACTGCTGCGATTGCTTCCTAACCGATACCAGGACTGTTCATCGCCGCCCGCTCGAGGGGAACCCACCACCCGGTAGGCCTAACCGCTACTTGGCCTTCACGTGGAACGAGAGGACGAGGCCTAACCGACACCTGGCTTCCACTCACTCAACGTGGACGGCGAGGCCTAACCGCTAATTGGCTTCACGTGGAACGAGAGGAGAGGACGAGGCCTAACCGACACCTGGCTTCCACTCACTCAACGGGACCTAACCGATAACTGGCCCCATCGCGAGTGCACGACCACACCGCTACCTGGCCTGCACACAGCTCGACATCAGAAACTCGTTATTTTGACGTAATTGCTTAATTCTGAACGCTCGTGTACGTCGTGGATTCGTCGACATCTTTATCTGAACAATTGATTTTCCTTCTTTTATATTTCGTTATTAATACGTGCATTATCGTTATTGTTACGTGTTTTTATTTTTCATAATTGTTGCACTCATTTTACGGGACTTTTGGTATTTTATTCTTTACTTTCCGTGTGTTTTTGTATAATTTTGAATTACTTGTGTCACTTTGTATGTTTCGTGTACTTTTGTGTTTGTTTTCGATTGTGGGATCTAACCGCTACCTGGTCCTTGCAAATTTGGATGCTGATCTGACTGGACGCCGATACAGGAGCTTTCAGTCCTAACCGATATCTGAACTGAAACACCTCAACTCGACTTGGACATTGGCAAGCCTAACCGTTACCTGGCCTACGCACGCATTGTGACGCCAATTAACAACAATTGTCCACGTTTTATCGTAACACATACACGTTTAAATCGCCCAACTATGACGACGAAGTACGTGATTTTGCAATCAACGGACTCTGAAATCCTCCGTTTATTAACTGCCGACGTGTTGAGGGCAGAATGCGCCGACCGACAATTGGTTATCACCGGAAGGTCAAATGCCGAAATCGTCGATATCCTCTGCGCCGATAACGAAATAAGAAGTGCCGTCGTTTCTACAGCACCGGGCGCAGTTACACACCATGCCCAACAGCTGGACGACGTTCTGAATGCTTTGAAACCCTTTGCAGGGCGACGGGATGAGTCACTTATATATTTTCTCGACTCAATTGAATCTGCCGCCAATTTTGTGCACTGGACAAATTACGACAAAATTACTGCCGCAACTTTATTGCTCCAGGGCCAAGCGGCGGATTGGAATGATCAATTTGGGTATGAAATCACGAATTGGAAGAAATGGACGACTTCATTAAAACAATATCTGGGCATAAACGACACGCAAAATGCAAACGAATCAAAGGTTAACATAGAGAATGTTACAGCGGAACCTGAAGTCGTCACAAGGCAATCGGAACCCATTAATTCCAACGTGGAAAAAGAAACAACTCAGGAACAAATTGATCTTGAAGATAGCTTGGAAAACTACGACGACCAACCTGAAAGGGAGGATGGAGAAATCATTACAAACGATGTAAAAAATGAAAAAAATTGCAAATGATAATGGAAGGAAGATGCTCCTCAAAAATCACCTTGGACTTGAAAAGGCTTTTCACGCTCACGGCCTCAAGTTCAAACAGGAAGTCAAAACGAATTCAAAACAGCGCAAAATGATAAAAATTTTGGGAAAACGCATCAACGGGAATATGAAAACAGAGACAACCAGGATCAGGAAATCAAGACAAATGAAGGGAAGAAGAAATTTAATTTCTCGAGCAAAACTCCTATTCGTACAGCACACGCCACGCCGCCTTGTTTCTGTCACAAAGCTGATGACTTCGAATCAAGTTGATCGAGGACGATCAAAACTGCTGCAATGGCCGTGTGAAGTTTGTTTTCCCCCTTCATTCATTGTACCCCCTTTACGACGTCATCGCATTCCACGCTGACGTCATGCACACCTGGCTATATTTAAGCAACCCTCTTTTACTTGTGTACAGTTAGTTCACCTTTCACCTTTGGCCTAAATAAACCAATTTCACCATGTAAACCGAACGTCTTGATTCTTACACTGTGATTTGTTGATATGAGCCTAAAATTATTTTGTTATTTATCGAGATCTATTTTTGACTTAATGGTCGAGCAATGGTCAAATATTGATCGAAATATGATCACTGACATCATTTAAGTAACTTGATGATTATATTGTAATTATCTGCAATTATAATATCATAACTTGATTTTATTTTTAGTTTCAAAAATATTGTTTAAAAATTTTTCTTATCTTAATATTTAATCCTTTCTCTTTATTTTGTGGTCTCCAGTGGATCTGGAGAATCCTGGGATTTGGGACCCACCTGCTTGTCAAGCCAAGCATAATCTTTCAAGTTTGTTTTATGGTAAAAGCTGGTAAAAGACATTTTAAAGTATGAGCACATGAACCAGTGCCTGGGGACCTTTGGTTTTGGGGGAGGCCTAAGTCTCATTGGAAAGGAAGTTTTAAAGTGAAATGTTAAGAATGCAGTCATCATTTGTGGAAAATAGGACACTAACATTCAGGAAAGGGCTTTGGTACCACTCAAGAGTGCTTGAGAGCCTCTGGGGGGAGGGGGGGGGGTCTTAAAATGTCCCAGAAAGTGGTAAAATGTTATAAAAATAGGCATTGTTTTTATAAAATTGTTTTGAAAATTTTATATCTCACTTTGTTTCTCTTTAGTTTTATGCTTAATTACATCTCATTATATAACAGTTTATATTGCAACTGCTGTTAAAACAATCTGCTGATGTAAACAATCTGTAAACTGAAGAAAAACTAAGCTTAGTTTAATTTTTGAATGCAGCTGTTGTTACCATATTTCATTGATTTTAAGATGCACATTTTTGACAATTTGGTGAATCCCAAATTAGGGATATATCTTAAAATGAATGGCTTTTTAGTGGTTTTCCATTCTAGTGTAACTAAAAGTGAACATGCATCTTAGAATTGATGAAATATAATAACAGTGTTCTTGCCAACTGTTTCTTGTTCAAATGGACCAATGAGATGGCATGTTTCAGCTTGAAGCAAGGTAGTTTGTGATTGGCTGAAAATGACATATCGACAGATAGGCATGATATTGCTTAAGGTCGCCAGCGGCTACAAAGACAATATGCAAACTAACAAAATAATACAAAAAATTTTTCTCAAGAGAAAAATTATTGCCAATTAACATTTTTATACAATTCAAATATTTATACGGTACCTCTCAAAAATCATTACTTAAGTTAATATGTAGAAGGCATCCAAGTAGAATGAATGAATGCGAGGCTAAAGAGAAGAAGGGCCGTAGCAGAAAACCAACAAGAGAAATAGAAAAACCATGACCTCAACCATATCAGAGGCACCAGAGCTCTCTTTAGCACACACTAAGTGAAGTACCCAAGGGAGGAGAGAAGTAGGACACATCTAAGACATCGGAAAGATGTCAAGCCTTCTGACAATGAATAACAAATTTTACCTCGCACCGCATTCCGGTTAATCTGGAGTCCACAACAGCAAACAAATCTCAAAATACTCAGCAATAAATCATTTTCTTATTCACAGCAATTTTCACCCACTTTACCATATCCTTCTCGCTTTGACGAACCAGATCGATACTTCTCCTCCCACAAGAATCTTTTTCACGACACCATTTCCAAGAAGCATTGAACTATGACCTGGAGTGTAAGGAGCAAGTGCTGCTCCATCAAGCAGTTGAGGTCAGCTTTTGTCAATGGCAAACCGATGTGAAGGAGTTACAAATGGCTGCTATTATTGTAATGATGGCTACCAGGGTTTTGACAATAAAATATCTTGTGGGAACATTTGGCAAAAACTTGTCAGTGGATTAATGCTTGAAATAAGTTAGTGGCAACAAAATGGAGAGAAAAAACAATATCAGTTGTTTATACCATTGTACACTTGAGTTAAGTGCTTATAGAGATGTGGATGACCTACTTGTAGAACAAAGTTGCTTTTGTAATGTAATATGAGGGAAATATGTGTTTTTTATTGCAGTAATGCTGGAAAATATAATTGAAGACATTTTGTGTACAAAGAGACAGTGTGGAAGGGTTTTAGGGAAATTTATAAAGAATGTCAGTGTATTCTCAAGTGTGAAATTATAGAAGGATGGAAAAATTGAAGGGGAGAAAAGAGGGGAAATGGTAGTGTGGTTAAAGATGAAGTGGTGGAATTGTGGAAATAAATAAGAATTTTAATTTCTTTTAGTGGAGTTTGTAGAAATTAATTTTCCACTTCTGTTCTCTTGTGGTGTAAGTGTTAATGTCTGTGTTTGTGAGAAGGAAATTAAAGTTTTAAATGGAGAAGAAGTAGGACTGAAGTGATTTAGAGTGATTGTAACTTTTCAGAAGTGACGGATGTGTATCTGATGGTTTTTTTTTTTATTCGGAGATAAGTTTTTTATCTCTTCTTCATGGTTTTTGATCCATTGGTTGGCATCTAGGTTTGCAGTAGGAAGAAAGACCGAAGAAGTTTTGCAATATCAGAATGGATTTAAGGGCTGCAGCGAATGAAGACGTACACTTCAAACCCCAAGCATGAAAATTCACTTCTTGGCTTTTCAGATGTTGAAGCGAGATTTATGCATGTACCATATTTCTTCTAGCAGTATGCTGGTCTTAATTACTGCTCCAGCTTCGGTTAAGGCATTGGGTTGGTTAAGGCATTGGGTTGGCGCCAATTTTGTTATTACCATATGGATTTAGTCATGTTACAACAGAAATTGCATTTAACAAGCTTACAACTTTGTACTTCATTTTTGTATTTGTCCCTTTGCTTTAAAAGGGGACACTTTGCGTGTGAAATCTTAACATTTTGCATTGTCTTTTAGCTGGAAAATTTGTCAACTGTCAATTACCATAATTGACACAGCAGTAGATGAACAGCTAAACTGGCTACAGAAGCCATCAAATTCTTCTCCATTGCTACACCTCTAGTCCCATTACCTCCGACACACTCGAGCTCCAGCATAACCAAAAGTGTCATTTCATCTCGCTCTCAACTGCACAGATCTACCAGATTTCCATTCACGGCACAAATGGCTACAAAGTAGCAATTTGTGACGTCATCTCATCACACCGTGACTCCATTGCACTTCAATTGCAACAAGGTTGGATGCTTCATAATGCCGAATCAGTGTCAAATGACTGCATTTAAATCTGGGTCTTTCCTACGAGTAAACAGATTTGTGTGATGCTTCGGAAAAAAATTCTCTGTGAATTTGTTTGATAAACCTTATTGACCAATCTGTTTGAATATCTGGGATCTTAGTATCCTTGTTGAATAGCTTCTCGCAGGGCCTTTTTATCCATTAGGATAATATGCTCGCAATTTTAACATGCAAGCATCGTTCTGCAGCTAGCAACAGCATTGAGAACCCGACTGAAAACAGTTTGGGAGAGGATGAATCTCTGCGCATCTTATACGTTGGGACGTGGCAAACAAAAACCAGCTAAAAGTCTAAAAGTCAGCACCATATGACATGAAACTTGCAACTTCTAACATCTTGTTAGAAGTTTCATGTTACCGGGCAACGAATAGACAGGACCAGCTAAATCTCTAATATGATAGGATTTGAGATCCTGACTGAATATCATTCAAATCTATTTGAATTCTTAAAATCCCAACTAAATCCTGACTGGTCTCATCTAAATCTGGTGATTTTTTGAATCTTGATTCACTCCTGAATCTTTTAAAAATCTGCTTGAATTTCGTCCAAATCTGCTGGAATCTTTAAAGTCTTAACAAAAACCTACCTGATCAACTTGAATCCCTTTAAAATCTTGTTCGAATCAACCCAAATCTTTTCCAAATCTTCTCTGAAAATTTTAGTAAATTTACAACTGAACTTCACCTTCCAATCCCTACCTCCCCAACATCTCACACCAAACACACCAAAAACCAATTAAACTCCACTTAACATCCACCCTCATCCTCCCAACCCCACATCCGCCCCCATCTCCCAACATCACACCCCGGAGCATGAGAAACCCTCATCACCACGACCTCCAACCCCACCCGCATTCGTCCACTTTAACTTTTTCACCCAGGATTCCCCAGGAGAATCGCATCGCGCTCTTTGCCGCCGGCGGACGGCTCCAGACGAGCGCTGACAGCAAATAAACATTTATCGTTTGCTGCGCTTTTCCATTACAAGTTGTGCGCTACAAATGGGCAATGAAGAAAGGCGAGCAAATGGCGCGTAATCGTGGCGCGTGCACCGAATTAGATGCGCAATTAATCGGTGCGTTTGCTCTGTTTTACTTTAATTCGCAGACTTAAGTCCGCCTCAATAACCAGACAATGTGTTTTTTAACCTTTTCGAGGAAGAAGGCACACCGAAGAGCAATGAATGGTACCCCGGGTAGCATTTTAGTGTCATAATGATGTCAGAATCGTTACTGAATTTTATTACGGTCGGTGATGTGAATTTTGACGTGATGATGTCCGAAAAAAAGTAATAATTCCATGTAATAAAAAAGTAGTCGAACCGTATTGTAGTGAAACGAGAAAAATTATTATAACGAGTTTTCGGTACAAAGAAAACCTCATTATAACAAATTTGTGAAAGGAAAGAGGGAATACTGTTTAAGGTCACAAGCGGCTGCAAAGGTCATACGAGACCTGCCATAATGTCAGTAAGGAGCACAAACGGTGAAATAGAAATCTAATAATTTAGAAATCTTGATATATTTCATTATAATGAGGATTTTGTTATATGCAGGTTTGTTACAACGAGGTTTGACTATAATTTTTTAAAATCTTAGAAATGGAGGTTATTGGAATAGAGAAATCGATTGAATTTAGTCAATTGTAGTAGAGAATGTGAGGATTAGCGATTGTTTAGAAAGTGAATGGAATCGGCTTATGTTTTGCGAGGAATTTGCATGTTTGATGACCCGAGTTGAATTTGTAAGCCAAACATGATGTTATGTGTAATTATGGGATTTTAAAGGGATGTTGATGTTTTTGTAATGAGGAGGAGTGGAAATTGATTTTATGTGGGTTTTTCCGCTTTTCATGTATAGAATATTTTTTTCAAAAAGTTGAATTTATAAAATGTCACAAATCTGATTAAGATTTTCAGGCCTAGTATATAAGGGGCAAGACACTGGTCAGTGATCACTTGCGATATTGTAACAAGATGAGATAGAGTCAGATTAAAGTATTATTGTTGATTTTACGAATATCGAAGTCCGATCCATTTATTCCTAACATCAAATTGGGATTTTATTGCCATTTTATTAATGATTTCATATTTTACTCCACTTATTGCACAGATGTCATTTTCAGTTGACTTCTAAACTTTTACGGTTCCTACAAAACGTGCGTGGGACTCGGAGTCGTGAAAATTTAAACTGCCATTGACATCTTGTGTGGGTGTAATTGACAGCCGGTCAGCTTTTCAACGGTTTCTCACTCTAAACTTGATGTTGTTTTTAACATCCAGAAAAACTAAACTCTAATTTATTATTTACTACATTTAGTAACCAAAAACTCCTTAGGTGTTTACGCAGTAAAAAGTTAAATATCAGGATTTTGCCTTTTTGGCCATAACTTGGGAACAAAAGCAAATGAAATCAAAAACTAAATGGATTCAGGACACTCAATATCACCAGAAACTTTTCTAAATTGGAAGTATGGGTGTCAGGAAGCCTCAAAAAAATTTGTAATGGAGATTTGTAAAATCGGTCGAAGTGCAAAAATATCAAAATTGATTTCAAGCTAAATTGTAATATACAATTTATTATTGAATTGAGTTTTTGTACAACATGAGGTAGTGAATTTTGAATTCCTTTTAAGATCCCACTACAAATTGTGGGTGTAATGAATCAGAACATCCTGTGCGGTCTCAAAATCGTGCACAGACTATATCATTTAATGTTACCATGCCAGCTTGTCTAGTATTCTTCCACTCAATGAAAAAGGTATAAAAGAGTATTAGATTACAAAAAATTAATATTTTTTTATTTGGTAGAAAATTTCAAGTAGTAACTGACCAAAAATAATTATTAGAAATTATAGAATAGAATAATCAAAGACAATTGGTTGTTATATGAAATTACTCATTTCTGTCTAAAAGAGTATGAAACAATAGGGCAATTACTAGCCAGAAGCTAAAAATAAATTTAATAATGGGAAATAGATTACTTTCATCATTTGTTTTCGACTCAAACTGTGAAATAGAGACAAACAATCTCATGTAACTATCGATAATCAGAAATGTAATAATAGATTACTCAGTAGTAGGCACGAGTTGTATTGTTAAGCATGAGTGATATTTTGTTGAAAATCACTGAAAATCATCTCAGGGAGATTTTCTTTTGCAGAGAACAAAACTTATAAATTAAACCTTTCGTACAAATTTTATGATATCTTAAACGTGAAATTTAGAACACTTAAGTTTTGTTTTCTGCAAACTCCATTATTTTTTTAGTAATTATAATTATGATTTAGTTTACAAGAAAGGTAAAGATCATTAAACGCAAATGCTTTGTGGAAATTGTATCGAAAAACTTATCTTGTCTACACAGTTTGTCGAAGGAAACCTTTAGTCCTTTTATTTACCGAACGCTCCCGTTACCCTTTATTAATATTCTCTATACAAACAGGTAGATGCAATTTCCTCATGCATGATCATGTATCTATCCGCTTTACCGCTTGTCAAAAACAACTCACCAACTTTCTACTTCCTTTCCATTAGTTCAGATCCACGACAAACTTTAATTCAATGCAAAGACTGCGACACACATTAAACTTAAAAGCAGCCATGTTCTTCTAAAGTTGAATTTTTGAAAATAACCTTTCCATGGTTATTTGAATATGAATCTCAGTTGATTTTTGCATCATTAGATTACCCATAATTCAATATTATTGATTCTATTTGTCTTTTTTAATCAAATTTTGCAGACAAAAGATAAATTGAAGGAAAGTATTAAGCGAAGAGAAATGAAATTAGTGAAAGGTAAAATATTTTCAATTTTAGTGAGGCAAGAGTTAAATTAGAAATGTCAGATGTTATTAAGTGAGTAAATTTGAAAATTATTGGTGAAGGAGATTTAAGTGATTTAGAAATGACAAATTCACCTCCGAGTCCCATAAGGGTTGATAAAAGCAAGTTGTTTGCATTTTAATCACAAAATTTAAGGGTTGGGTTTGAGTCAAAGGGGAAATTAAGTTGGTTTATTTCATTTGTTTAAACTTGACCAATATTGGTTGACGGTTAATGGAAATTTTGTTTATAGTTAATTGAAGGTTTGTTTGGTACTTGGTTTTGTAGGGAATACTCTAAAAAGGCAAGAAAATGCACTTTGTGTTTATCTAATTACAAATCTGATTAGATATTCAGAATCCTCGTGAAATTTTGCATCAGAACAAGTTGGTTTCATAATCGGATGGCTAAAATTTCATTCGGATGTGTAAAGGAAATGTGAGCAAGAGAATGAAGTGGATAGTAGTTTTGGGCGATGGAGCCATGAACAGATGTGTAATATCCTGTTTACACTTTGATGGTTCGGTTAATTTGTTCATCTGTTCGGGAGGTTTCCGTACAAGTCAAAAAATTGCGCAAGTCGAAGATCTGTTCCAAAAGTTTCGGTAAAATGATATTTTGCTATTAACTCTTTAAAAAAGAACTTATTATATATCTATTAACTGAAAAATAGATTAAATACATTGTATTAACAGAAAATAAATTGGCAAGACATAATATTAAATTAGTATAGTGAACTTAATAATATGGCTACTGGAATTTAATCGAATTCCAAAGTTTTATTCAAACCAAGTATTTTTTTCATACCATTGGTACAAAGATGTTTTTGCTCAAAAAACACATGAAATCGATTGTTAAACTAAATGTGTTTCAACATCAGTGTGTATGACCATCAGGAGAAAAGCCAATGGGCAGACAAGTTACTGCTCTTGAAGAAAAGTGAATTGCCAAACGAATTTCCCAAGTGGTTCGATCTATGATGGAGACATAAGTTTCTCTTTTAGCTCTTCTAGCTTTAACAAAAAGAAGTGAAGAGAAAAACTTCCAACATAACATTTCATCAATAATGTCAGAGATATGTTTTCACAGTGTAACATTAATTATTTCTTCTGCTTTTTCCAAATTTGTTGACTTTAAGACAAGAAAAGACAAGAAGACATTCCATGAAATCTATGTTGAGTGAATAGTGAATTTTTTATTGCCAAAGAGGGAGAACAATAAGAGTTGCCATGAAATAGGAATGTTGGAATATATAATTAATTTTTAGTGAATAGATAATATTGGGTATAAATGTACAATGGTTTGAGTGGGTGCAGGATTTTTTGTTGCTATGGTAATCTTCTCATTGATGTTTACGGTGTTTTGGAATAAATGAATGTTTGATGCACTAAAAATTGTTCTTGTCTGCAGTGTTAAGATTTTTCAAGAACTGAGACCAGTGATGAAAATTTACTTATTACTTATTTATAAAGTCCACATTTTGCGTTGACTTTCCGAGCGAAATGATAATCTTTACGTCAAAGTGCAAAGTTAACGTAAACTTAACTTTTCCAACAATCTTTTGCATTGAATGTCTTTAAATTTACAATTACGTGAAACTTTAGATTTCACATCGAATTTCACATTGGCTTTTTTTTTATAAAACCATTGTGTTTTGCAAGGAAGTTATTTGTGGAACCGCACATTTAATTATAAAGTTTGCGGGTTTAATCTTAAATGTAAGTTTTATATTTTAATGTTGCATTGCAATAAATCGGCTTTTCGGAGTCAAAGCAATGAAATTAATTATTTGACATGTTAAGCTCTTGCTGCAGGAAGTGAAGATGAAGTACTAAATTCCTTTTTATTTATATTTCAGGTTGATAGAGAGCGAAGACAATTAAGTGAAGTTCAAGTTTCTGGTAAGTGAGTTTCTATTTTTCTTCTTCTAATTTTGTGGAAATCTAAGTGATTTTTATTGGTAGTTGTGTTTATTTTATGATTGGTTTGATAATCTTTTTATTGGAATTGGAGATTTTGGTGAATGAATGCCTTAGGGTTAATGGATAGCAAGAGATTTGAGTTTCAATGTGATTTTTGGTTGTTGTTGGTTGTGATTTTTTAGATGGAGTGGTTGTAATTTTGAAGATTTTTGGGAATTAATCAACTGAAGTTGTCAGATGAGTTGGATGTACCGGTCACAATTATAGATGGATTGGTCACAGTTGAAAATAATCTGGACTCAATTATAGATGAACCGGTCACAATTATAGATGAACCGGTCACAATTATAGATGAACCGGTCACAATTAAAGGTGGATAGATCACAGTTGAAGATGAACCGGGCTCAATTTTAGATGACCAGGTCAAAATTTTGATGAATTGGTCACAATATTTATATTTTATTGATTAAAGAACACCCTTGAATAGAGGACGCATTTAAACAAAGAAATCTTTATCTGTACTTCGGCCAAATTTCGTTAGGTGAAAGAGTCTTTAATCAATAAAAGTAAGTAGGCTGTCCGCATCTATATTACAATTTATAGCCTCTCTAAAAATAGTGCTACACCATTCAGGAGAAACAAACATTAGATTTGCACCGAAGATTGAAACTATTTGTACATCTTCGCTTTTATCCGCGAATGAAAGAGAAATGGAATTTAATGGCGCGAAGACAAGTCGGATGACAGACACTAAATCTACCTTTAAAAGGTGAAGTGAATTGAAACCACAAATATCTGATGTTGTTTTTTAAAAAAAAAATTTGTATTTTTCCATTAATTTTGGGCTCAAAGGGTAAATTTTACAAATTTATCAGTGGAGTCATTACCGATAATCTTGTTATTGGTGCAAATTTAAATGATACTGGTTTCAGGCACTGATTCTGCATTACAGTAATCCATGGGCTTATTAGACTTTCAAATTAACTCACATTTTGCTTGTAAAGGAAAGAGGAAATGTTAATTAGGTTCTTTTCGCAAAGTAAAATTAATGGCGATAAGCTGGAATCTCTTGGAGAAAGGCTAGAAATCTAGTTGGGATCAAAGATGAATTAATTAAGGATAGAAGGGACTATAATTTTTTAAGTTTTTTTTTTTTTGTAATCGACTTTGTTTCGACGATTTTTGTCGGCATCGACTGTCGAGGACTCGCGGGATGTTCAATCCCAAGCGAAGTGAGCGAGGAAGAGAATTAAAGCTGTCGGTCTCCAATGTTGAAGGAATTTTTCGTGTTTGTTATAAATTCCCAAGTGTTTGCCATAGTTTCAATATCTCGTCGGTCAGTTCCATATATGGGCTGAACGTCATTGTAAACAGTTGTATAAAATCATCGACACTCATCTCGTTTAACGGTGCGTTGTTTCCAGCCATTTTTCTAAAATTTACACCATGTGACAATAAAACACAATTAATGGTGATCGGTGTGGAAAGTCGGAAGATTGTGTGAAAGGTGATGGTTGTTGTAGACAGCAGGACGATTATTGCGTAAGCTGGAATTCGCTAAAGGTGGGATTTCACATACGCGTATTCGCGTACTCGCGCGACAAAACTACTCGCGCGAGTACATCTCTCGCGGTTTCTCGCTCTCGCGAGAGC
>JAQIXT010001260.1:0-17391 GCA_034700445.1 Stenotaenia linearis | reverse complement strand
CCCTTACAGCAGGCCCTACAAAATATATAGGTGGCAACACCATGTAAGAGATCAGTGGGTGGCAACAATGCATTATATGAACTATATAGTGACAATTCATAACTATAGAACCAAAATAAATAATTTTTACTTCACGTTTTTCAATCAGCAATTCAAGCCGCCATTAATCGATTCTAACAGACAGACAGACAAACACATGGTATTGCTTAAGGTCGTCGGATGAAAAGGCCATTAGATTCGTGAATATAAAATTTAATTTTTAGCCAGATATTTAAAAAGAAAATTTCAAAAGACTTTTTTTTTTTAAATTCATGCATTCATTTACATAAAAATCGTCGTTTGCACATACAGCAAATCTGAATCACGTTTAAAATCTAAATGTAAACATGATAAATTCTGATAATTATCATTCCTAATTATTTGAAGAACTACTCGAGTGACTTACTCCTTTATACGGTACTAAAAACATGTCTTAGAATCCACGAAAATTATTAGCGAATTTACCATTTAATTATAATTTATAATTTAAAAGTTTGCGGAGAATCAGACTTAGGTCTTATAACTTATAAATTCCACCTTAATTATACGTCAGATTTATAATTAACATGGAATTTGTAAGTTATAAGTCTTTTTCTCTGAAAACACTCTAAACAAATCATAAGCTCCACAAAGTTTGTTGTTTTGAGTAAGAATTTTAAATCTATTGAGTATTTTATATTTTTAAAAGCAAAAAGATTTGTGGTTGGCAAAATGTTTTCCTTTTCAAATAAGTTTTGTTTAAAAAACGTAAATGATCCGGCTAAACTCTTGGATCTTTTCGAAACATCAACAGTCTTGTTATGTCTGCACTAAACCATTCATTTCTGACCGTTGCTGGAACTTTTTTTTAAACCTTAACGTCCTTGTTTTGATCGCCTTATTGCACTCATTATTTTCACCTAAACTGCTGAAACATCTCTAGAAATGATTCTGGACTTTTCAAACAGAAAAAGAACTGAAAATAAACCGATAAAATAAGAAGTGTAAAGTATTCAATTCCAGCATGAGTCAGTATAGTCAGTGGTTGAGCAATTTGTGATTCAGATAGAGCCAAACTAGTGAATTAAATTTTTTAAAAATTAGTTGAATGCAGCTAATGGAATTTATAAGGTCAGTAAACTTTGCTTCTGGAAAATTACTCTTGAAGGGATGCGGAAATTGCTGACCGAGTTGCAGTTTAGAGAGTTAATAATTTAAAAAGAAAACCGATTAAGTTGAAAAAAATGTAAACGATGACGATGATTTAAAACGTCTATCTATTACTGAAATGAATACTTCATTTCTTAGCAATTTTTTCTCCAAAACGTTCATAAAATAAAATAAAAATAAACATTAAAATTTAGTTAAATTGAATTTAATGTTTTTCATCGTTACGCGGCATCCTTAATGTAATATCCGTTTCGACTGGATTTCTCTGAATAATTTTATCTTGTTTGTTACATCAGTACACTCGGTCTATTTACTACAAAGAAGAAAACTGCTTTACAACGCTGTATAGAAGTTCCTTTCATGTGTTACACAGACGCATCTGTGAGTAGGAAATTTACTATTCAATACATTTTAAGAATAAGTTTCAACTTTCAGTTGTATGTAACAGAAACTTAAAGCTAGATTTCTGCGATTGATAAACGACTCTTCAAAAATCGAAAACCAGAATTCAAATAATCAAAAACAATATACCGTAATGGATTCCGTGCTATCTGCAGCAATCCATATGCACAATGCCATTAAGTGCAGGCAATTGATATGATTTTATTACGAATTACAGTCCCTGACACATGGAAATTGCACATACGAAACCAACCAGGCTGATTTTAACTGACATCTGCCATTTTTCAAGCAAAGCAATTTGGAGTCTGTTTTCCATGTGGTCAACACATTGTCTGGAAATATCAAGCAGTGAAGCTAAATTTGGATACTAATATTTTGAAGAGACATTGTTTGTGTATTTTAATTTTGTTTGGAGCAAAGCAAATACGCAAAATAAATAGATTCAAGCATGAGGATGATTGAACTCACTGCCTGAGTTTTCAAACGTAAGCTCTTTGTAAGAAATATTAAGTAACAAACTGCATTGCAAAGTCAATGATATTAACATTTTAAATTCAGACTCTTCCACGAATCATAATTATGTTTATGTTGCTTTCTCGTTGTGTTTGCAAAGCACAATTCAATTTCATTCATATTGTTAACTAACCTTCTGATCTGCAATATGAACAAATAAACTTTGTTCTAAGCCAATTGAAAATATTTGACAATTTTTTTATCCATCGAAAAAATTCATTAAATTTGCGTAAATTGATATACAGTTTTTAAATGAGAAGAAAACAAAACTTGAAATTTGATCCAACTCTCAGGAAATAAAGTTTTGATGCATACACTGTATTTATGTCACTCTTCCCCATGGGAAACCAACAACTGATGTTAGTTTCCGTTAAAAAGATCACCCTTGATCGGATAAATATTGATTTTTCAGATTTTCAAAACTGAGATTAAATATAACTCAGTTTTAAATAAATATATTTATAATTCATCCTAAATTCTGATCCCATTACCCCATTCCATTATATAAAATTGCCCAAAAGTACATATATTCTTAAAAATTTAATAATTCCATTGACTCAAGAAAGAAACATCTGCTCGTAACACATGACCAAACAAAACAACACGCACTCATCTATAGTCATTTTGTTTTCAAAAATTTCATATTTATTTTCTACACGGGGCTTTGAACAAACTTAATTTTTCTAACTCAGTTAAAACAATACATGTTTGCGAGTTTATTGATTCGTGCGCATGTTTTTGAAGTTCCTTTTGTTTATTCCAAAAATTTATTAATAACAAAGCTGTTGAAAGTTCGAAAACTTCAATTGAGTACACAATGCATTCAGTAATTCACAAAATATTTGTTAAATATTCGTCGAAACAGCTGATGAAAATTTATTTCTGACTTTTCTTTTCACTATACATTACGTAACCTTTGCAATAAGCAGCTGCTAAATTCGTAAATTGCACGCAATTTAAATCTACCTGCCTTTGATTGCACTCTCCAGCATAAAGTTAAAAAAAAATTGAGACAGTTCTATCAATTCTCCAGCTCATTCCCTAAGGCTGCGAAAGGAAGTTTATTAGTTCGCAATCAATAGACCAGCACTAATTTGTTTCGATCTTTTCACGACATGGATATGGTTAAAGATTTTTAGAATCATTACGCGACGTCGAGTATTGTATACCTGAACTCGAGCAAATAAAAAAATTAGCTCCTTCCAAGAAACGCGTGTATAATCAAAATCCCATTTTTCCACTTCAATCAAAGAATGAAATGAATTAAATATAAGAAAGCATCAACCGATGCCAACATTTATCTCGAGACATTTTTCCATTAACCGCGTGCGCAGTTAATTAATCAAATAATGTCGTAATGGCTGAAATTACTGCAAGGAAAGACACGGGAAAAAATGATGAACTTTACCTTTTTCCAGCGTTTTTAAAAATAATTCCCTGATGTAGAATTCTAAGTTATTAAGTTATAAAGGAAATTAACGCAAAAAGCTTTAATAATAAATGGCATCGTGCGAGTTGCTCACACAAATAATTTCTCTTGTAGATTAGAACAACGTTTTTACAGTAGCGTATAAAAGTGATTAGTGAGGTAATTTGCTTGGATTTTTTGCAAATTAAACTTTGCAAGCCTGTTGATCGTGATATTTTCGAAATTTCGTTTAAAAACGTTTAAAAACGCGATTGTAATTATTTTTTCTCCAAACCGACTTTTTTGTCAACGAAAGAATGTCAGAGTTTTTAGGTCACGTATAAAAAATTTGTCTCGGTAAGGAAATTTGAAAAGTGCACTTGAGGGTAAATGCAAAGTATTTTGAAAACTGCATGCCCAAATTGCAGGAAATTTAAAACTGACGAGAAATATCAGCACGTTTTGCATGCTTGTCAAACCTTAAAAGTTCCTAAAGGAATTACTTTCTTTCTTGATTGCTCAGGTTAGAATTGAATATTTCAAAATGCATGTAAATATACGATTTTGTCATCTTCTTTATCTTACATTTCCATCAGCCACGCCAAGCTATAAATTCCAAATTAGGTTTAGTGCGATGGTTATTTAATATCCGCACCATCTATAGAGGGAAATTGATGTATCTTCTTCCCTAACGAGTTCTTTCTAATAACTAAGTAAACAAAAACGCCCTTTAGCTCATTTTTGATTCTCTTTTATGGTGGAAATTTATGCTCGTTAGGCTCCATGAAAACGAACCAACAATTTAAGAACTCAACCTGTCTCGTGTGGAAGGTTTCGAAATTAAATACAATGCTCATTAAGCAATGTCGTAACGTCCTCGTAAATTACAAAGTTGCGCTAAACTTTCTTGCTACTAGTCTTGCTGTTAAAATATTGATTAAATGTTGTTAAATTATTCCAAAAATATCAATTAAAATATACAATGCCTGAAGTCTGAATGACCCAAAAGTTTGGATTAACTCGCCTTGTTATTGGCGTCGTAAAACGAACTAGGCTCGATTATCGATATATTAAAGCGTAACAAAGTTTTGTGAATATGAATTTTCCGACACACTAAAAGCAATTTCCCACATGGTTAGAACACATTTCTTCATCCCGCTAGACCAATTATGAAAATAAGAAAATTTGAGAAGTTTGCATAATTTACAATTTTATAACCAAAAATATTTCCGAGCAAGCTCGTATCGTTCCTATTTTACTTAGTAACAAAGGTTGGATGAACTATTCTGTTGACTACACACTCATTATTAGGATTACATCCAGTGTTTGTGACACTACATCCATAGCTACATTAGGTTATTAAAACACGGTCATGCCAACACGTGCTGTTCGCGGAATGAAAACCACTTTGTGTGTCCCAATCGCCACCGAAATTAAATTAATAAGCCATGCCAAAGTCTCATCTTTCCATTCGCGGCAGGCTGCCCCTCGCAGCATCAAAGCCCGCAACGCAAAGCACCGTTATGCTGTTTGCTTTTATAATAAATTCCTGGTCAAAGAACGTGACTGACATTTCCGGTATTCAAAAACTGACCTTTTCTCAATTCAAAATTCAATTTAAAAACCACTTTAAAGTAAAATATTAGAATATGTAAAAAGGTAGCAGGGCTTAGTCCATAAAACATAATTAAACACAATGATTTACTGCCATAATCCCGCGCTATAAATTTTATTTTAAAATGTTTGAAGAATCGGTTCGAGCTTTGACCTTTTGATCTTTTGCATAACTTAAATTGGAAGTTACATATATAAGACAGGAAAGAGACAGGAGAAAATGAAATATCTCTCCCTAGTGGCACAAAGAGGGGACTTCTAAGCATGAAATGAGAGACTTGTCGTTATGGATGACACAAATGTCGTCACTGACAAATTTATTAGCGCAACCCTTTCTATAGGAAGATTTTTTCCATTTTATTGATAGGGAATTGAGAAAAAAAAAGACTGAGGTAGAGTCTTGGTTGAAAGACGGAAGAGAAGTGTTCCCATCGACGATAGCGTCTCTCTCTCTCTTCCCCTTGATGCATGAATAATACATGACGCTATTGATTCGATTAATAAGGCAGCCATTGTAAGAAGGACGAAGACGCAAAGGCGTCAGAAATTCTGCACACTCCTTTAAATAGAGTCAAAAGTTTACAAAAGAAAAATTATTAAATAAATTACTAACGTGTACATGCTAATTTCCGGAGTTTTAAAAATCTTTTTCATAATTTCAAAAACTTTGTGCGCCGAAATTTTTCATTAAACCTTAAAAAAAAATAAAATAAAAATTTAAAAAAGTAGAAAAAAGAAAAACAACAAAAAAGTTCCACCGTGGAGCGAAACAATCGCTTTAATCTATTTTTGCTAACTTAAAAACCTTAAAAATAAATCCCATTTAAGTCACCTGGGGTTCCAATATTATTGAATCCGTTCACCCCCTACCCCTCACATTCCTGTCAATATGGCTTCCTATATTGATCGGCCGAACCAATGGCAAGGAAGCGAAAATGGCATTTTCTTTTAACGTCCAGTGTGTCGAGTGAAGGTAATTTATGACTGCACGCCCGATTCTCACCTCAGCCTCGTCTATGATTATTCCACGTGACCATAGCGACCTTGTGTTTATTCTACATTTATTCGAAATTTATAAAGTACTCTTACGAAAACATGTAAAAAGATAATCCCGGTCTTTAATTATCATTTTGACATTCGATATTTGTCATTCGGAGCAACTCGTAATTAAAAAAATCAATTACAGCTAATTCGCATTACGTCGGACGCATTAATAACAGGAATGACGAATTTATGATTAAAAACCGAGCGATTTCGAGGAAGAAATTTTTGACACATTACAACCCGCAAAAAATCACATCGGATTAATAATCCCGAATCAAGTTAATGCGCATTTCGCCGTCGTAACCATCAAATCATAAATTATTACGCCGAAAATAATAAAACAAGCGTAAAAATTCAGCGCACAGTATAGCAACTAAGCATAAATCAGATACAAATTATATACACGAACGATCACAGCTAAGCAAAGTTTTCTTACGGAAATTTATTATTAAATTATTTGCTTTCATGAACTAGTTAGCGTCATCTATTGTGTGCAAACCTCTGCTTTAGTATTCATTCCAAGCAAAGGAAACAAACGAGGGTCACCGACTCTCCACATGATTCATCCGGAAACGGCATCGTAATAAATTAATGAAAACAAAACTCCTTTATTTTTTAAACGCAGATAAAACATTATAAATTCACGCATAAACACGTGCGTTTCGCCGATTCGGATGAAAAGTTGCAATCATGCGAACAATATTCGCTCAATTTATGCGTTCCCACCCAACTGGGTTGAAGCACCAAATACAAATGCTCTTCATCTGTCGTCCCACGCATCACTTGACTTCACTTTTCTCCGCACTTATCGACCAAAACAAAATCCCGAGATCCTTCCGGTCATCGAAAGGTTAACGAGGATATTCCGAATCATTAGCAAACTTCAAGAAGCAAGTAAACCTCGAGTTAAGAATTAAGATTTAGTCGAGTGCGGATGCAGAGCTCGCTCTCGTTCCTCCTTATTGTCATAAGACCACACTTGGCTACACCAATCCACTCGAGACTCCCTGTTACTTTCCTGCCCTGTGGCAGTTGCACACTTTAATCTCGACCCTTGGGACTGGGAGGTCAATCATTGCTCGAGAGCCCTTGTAATACACCTGTCATATAAACGCAATCATTTAACTGCTATTTTTTAACCCTTCAGATACAAAAAATTTTAAAAAAATTTTCTGGCAAAAAATGGGGAAATGAAAAATCGTTTTCTATGCATCTAATCGCCTATAGAAAGAACAAGTACTCAGAAGCGTGAGTATTGCACCCTTTAGATGTACAGTCACGTCCCTGCACGAACGCCATTCCTCTCCCGCAGAGGCGCGGAAATAGCCACCTCCCACTACACCACTCGAATCCGTCTACAACCTTAGTAAAATAGGTCCATTTTGCCCACAATGCCCTTTTCCTGTCGTTTCTATGGCAACCCGCTGATGGAAACGTGCCACCTGCTTCCATAACCAGTTTCTGGAATCTTTTCCCGTATGTGAAAGGGTTAAAATGCCCACCACAGAAAAAAAAAGAATATAGGGGCAATTTTTCATGGACCATACAGTTTTTCATCCTTTCTTTACTACTATGATATTTTTCTCCCATTCACCGGCAAACAATGGTAAGAAAGGAAGGGAGAAACCTGCAACGGATACCAATGTTTTGTTTTAACTTCTCTTAATTTCCTGCGTTCTCGAGCACATTCGATCCCATAATGCATTTTATTTGTCAATAATACAACCTGATTAAAAGAGTTGATCACATGAGTAGGCGTATCTTATCAGCTCGTATTTCTTAGAATTAAAAATAACAGCAATAAATTCATCAAGCGCTCAACTTGACAGGTAGGATCTTTAAATTTATTTATTAATTATTTTACACCGCGCATCGCGACGGTTTAGATTCCTTCTCCCATTGTGAAGCGCCATCCCCTTTAACCCAAGAATAAGTACTTTAATTTGTTACCATTGGCAACCACCAGATGGAATTTCATGAGTTGTCGTTATTGCGTCTAAGCAGAGAAACAATTTCAGTGATTGGCTACGCTCGTTTGACCCACCGAACGTGATCCAGCATTGATATTTTTAAAACGTAATTTATCACGCTAAAAGAAGCGCGATATTAACGTCATTTCCGCGTGTTTATTTTCACCGAACGCATAAACAACAGCAAACACCTACCCCCGTCGTGAATTTCACATCGATCTAACTTCAACTAACGTTTTAAAACGAGATGATGCATCAAACAGAGTCACGCCATTTTTCACCTTTCACCTTGTTGCATGTGGCGAATTACGAAAGATCAGAAAGGGTAAAAGTAAGAGAAAGTAATATCAGACTTTACGCATTAAATAGGCAAAGCTATGGCTATAAATGCGTATTAAAGATAGGATTTTATTACAAACATGCACATTCATCCCTTCCTTTTATAGCTTCTAACTTGACAAACTGCCTCCGACACTAGTTTTATTATCTATCGATAAATTGACACAGAAAAGACATTGAAAAAGAAATCGGCGAGGAAGAAAGAAGTACAAGTTAAAAATAGAGGGGAAATCTAAATAAAAAGGAAAGAAGAGGAAAAAAGTAGATAAAGAATGTTCGTGTTTTCAACGTGTCAATTTCGAGCATATGAAAGAGAAACAGATAAAAGGAAAAAAGGTTCGAACAATAGATAGTTCTATGAACAAGTAAAGAGCATCATTAGAGGGCATTCAACAGAACGTGCACATTGCTTTTCTTTCTTTTCGCACCTTTTTATATTTATTTTGCTAGAGATTTTTTTTATTACTTTTCCCCCATACTATTTTTAAATTCATCGCTTACAAGAAGGAAAGAAGAAGAAAAAAAAGTGTTTTACGATCACCATGGGATAAATTTAAGAGAAAAGTGGCACTTGTTTTTCATCAGGTGAATCGATTGTACAAAGTGGGATAAGTTGACCGGAAATGGTCAACAGGTGCTTGAAGGAAAAAAAGGAGTAAAAAATGCTGGAAGGATAGAAAACAAAGTCGTTAGGAATATCACGTGACTTCATTAGGCAAACACGAAACATGTGTTTCGCCCTTTAATTGAAGGAAAATAAATAAAAGTGCACAGTAGTAAATTAAATTATAAAGTTAATTTAATTTAACAAATGCATCGATCCGTGAGATCGATGCGAATTGATATGTCATCGGATTGTCCTCTTGAAATTATTTACACGTACAAACAGGGTGATAAATGGTAAGTAACGTGGGATGTTGGCCATTAAGATGTAGAAGGCGCGAGGCATTAGAACTGCACTTGCATCGCACTGAAACCACATCAAGTTTGTGGGTATTGCAGGTACGACGCCATTATACCGCAATCACGACGCTCTGACCACTTACTTACTTGCTCCGTTCATAAAGTTAATTCACCTCATTTTCTTGAGTGTCAAGTACTTTTGGTTACAAAGCACATTTGTATCAGACAACTAGACACGTGTATGTAATAAAATTGCCTCTTGATGACCAACTCAGATAATCTATTAATACTTTTCCTTGAAGTTTTGGCATTGACATTTGACATTTGATTAAAACGTGTAGTCAAATATCGGAGCAAATTCCGACTTTAATGTGATTTCTATCTCTAAGCAATGTTTAAATGTAAAGGTTAAGCTGCCCCTTGCAGAGTAAAACCCGCTTTACCTGCATTGTTGTTTGGCTTTAATTCCTTTCGTGTATTTACTTAGAAATTCTTAGAAAGTACGCATTCTTATGAATGCATAGGGACGAAAAGTAAAGAGTCGAGAAAAATAAGGAACAGCTGCTTTGGTTAACATCATTATGTATTAAATATCAGCATTATTATAATTCCAAAATTCGATAAACATGAAAAATCATTTTAAATTTATAAAATACATTACAGAGCTCCCGCTCGCTGCATTAATTAATTCCCCAATACTCCAAGTACTGTGCGTATTCGAATAAGTTAACTAACAGGAATATTTGCATCGTGTTTGCTCAGAAAACATACCGACTGTTATTTCTTCTTTTATTGCACTGCACAATCAATATCCACATCCTTGAAAGAAAAAATAAAAGTATTCATGCTGAATTGTCACGCATAGTGTACATTAAGAGAAATAAAACAAGATAAATACATTAAAACAATTAATTCTCCTTTGTATTTGCTCAAATTGAAATTCAAACGGAGCGGACGAAATTTGTCAACCACACGCATCTAGACAACTGTTGATGCACTGCACGTTGCATTGCATTTCAAAACCACCCTTTCCTTTCCTATTCCTATTGCCATCCATCGACTCGATGCGATAACGCAATTTTCTCTCTTTAATCAGCGTTTCCATTTTCCTCTCCACCGTTTCTACGGATTTAATTCAAGAGAATTGGGAAAAGCTGCACATGGTGCCAGCATTCAATCAACCACCTTGATGTAGAGCAACAAAAATTTCATCAACTCTTGGAACCGCATTCCAAAAACTAAAAAACTAGGTGCATTTGAACGTGAAAGGTGTTTGTGGGAAAAAAAATCATTTTGCGGTGACATTCCTTAACCAAAGACAATGGAATTCGTGTGTACAAGAGATAAGAAAATTTGAAATTTCGATTTTCGCGGGAGAATTACACTCATTCCATTCCTCCTAATTGAAATCTGTTCAATTACAAGTGCACAAAAGACCCGGGAACTGGAGGAAGGGGGGAAAATGAAACTTTAAACATTTTTAGAATATTTTTTCCAAAGATATCAACCTTAAAAACAATAGAATGAACTGTGGGTCTTTATATAACTTGCTTATCGACTCTTGCGTGTTGCGAGCGCGTGCCTCGCAGACATTTTTCGACTCATTCACCTGCTCTTGTTCTCATTGGCTAAGAGCTATTTCAGAATAGACGCGTGATAAGGTCCGGGGTTCTTAATTTTTAATCTTTCGGGTCATTGGGGAGATAACTAATGATGTTTTCATAAACAAACGTTCCACAAACTAAAAACATTAGTGTTTGCAATTAGCAGCATAGCTTGGCAGTTTTCGATGAACACATTATATCTCGCGGGAACAGAACGAGCGTTTCTTGCCTTTTATTTATTTATTGACATTATCAGGCGGTTTCTAATTAAGCCTGCTACTTTAGGAAATAAAACTAGAGACGTAAACTCAATAGCAGATGCCAAGGTTCGAATTGGAAGAGTCTGCGAAGAAAATGAGATGTCCGATAACAAATTGACAAGTCCGTTTCTATTGTTTCCAACTTTAATGCCGACTAAAGTCGATTAGAAATAATTATCGCAATAAAATTTAAAATCCCTTAACTTAAGTAACTTCATTACTCCACGACTAAGTTAATTATAATCCAAAGCATTACCAAACACACAAGTGTTTATTCCCACAGAGGATATCACGAATAAGTTCAGGTCCTTCCGTGCAATGAATGGACTCAAATTACATTAGTAAAGTGGATGTTAGGATCTTAACTTCTCACACTGAAACTTCATTTATTAAATTGCAGAAAATTCTGCCAAGTTTTCTTCAAAACTTTCACTTTTGTTTTATCAGCCAATTTTTTTAAAAATTTTATTTTGCATCACTTTGGCATGACGTGTCCTCGTGTTACCTGTCTCTGCATGTCGATACAGTGCAGTTGGAAATATGAGTGAGGGTAAAAATGCACTTAGCTCAAATCGAGCACAGCAGGGTCCATTATTCGACTTTTTCTCTTGAAAACTCTTGAGCGAATCTTTGCGAAAACATTTCAATTTTTAATGAACTTTTTTCTTAGCTTATCAGCTTACAAAAGTTATCTGTACCGAGGTTCTAGAGTTTCATTACAAGTTTTCTTAATAATTCATTCATAACGTCTCCCCCAAACTCGAGATGTTGTCGTGACATCATTAATAAATTTATAAAATTCTGTACTAAAATAAACATTTGACATCTCGAGCTTGTTTTAGTTCGACTCGACTAAAGTCGTGACGAGAGATCGGCAAACAATAACTCGAAAAACTTTCTTTAGTTTATTGACAAGATCAAGGTAATAGTTATTGAGCAATCGTTTTTCGTTACACAATTATTTCTTCATGTCTTAAGGGAAGTAATTTGCGATTTACGACGATATAAACATCGCGCATGAGAAGGTCTGTTTATGGTGACAAACTGACAGTGTGAATGGCCTGCTTTGATGTCATGTCCGATTTCCCAGTGGCTCTTCCAAAGTAATGTCAGATGAGATGTCGATTTAGTAGTCAGTGATTTGAAAGCCAGCAAAAATCCCTATAAAGTCAACTGCCACCGTCAGTGAGTCGTAAGACAACAAAATCCAGCCAAAGTCGCCCCCAGTCGATTTCAACTAAAACGCTACGGATTAGATCCTGACTCCCGGATCAACGATGCGACTTAAAGCGGAACCAAGTAGGAAAATATAAAGTCTCTAACCCGAGGGTAAAAAGTCAATTTTTGATTCTTAAAGTAAATCCTTAAGAAAAAGCAAAAGGAAATTTATGTTGCTTTTAGCTATCGAGACAGATTATACCGTTGACCTACATTAAACCTAATTAACACCGTGTCATGCAGCACAATAAAAATACCGTGTTGACAACACTTTTTAACGACATTATTAAAAAAGAGTCATCAATCAACTTTAAAGGAAAAGGAGTAAACAAGTACAATTTGTAAACAAGTTTCCATATCTTCGTCCTTTGCTTCCTTATTGAATATCAATGTCCGTCATAATTGTTTCGAGTCACGCAATTAATTGAGCGAATGTTTTATTTTTTTCATTGCAGGTGTACACTTGATGCGGTGATGAGCTGAGCCCTCGACGGGGCTGATGGCGCGAAGCTGGACGCCGCCCTCATCGCTAACAACCCTCGTAGTTGCAGTTTGGCTGTCTCTAGGACAAGTCGTCACGGCCCAATTGGCAGCGTCCATGCACGGAAGTTTGGTCTTAGGCGGTCTCTTCCCCGTCCACCAGAAGGGGGATCGCACGTCGTGCGGCCAGCTTAACAAGGCTCGCGGCATCCAGCGTGTCGAAGCGATGCTGTACGCGGTGGATCGCATCAACGCCGATCCCCGCATCTTGCCCAACATTCAGCTGGGAGCCCTCGTGCTCGACACGTGTTCGCTCGACACTTACGCACTCAATCAGTCGCTCGAGTTCATCCGCGCCGCGCTCATCAACACCGTGGACGCGTCAGCTCTTGAGTGTGCCGACGGCTCCGAGCCCCGGGAGCGCGATGGGGCGCGACCGGCGACGGTTGCGGGCGTGGTCGGCGCCTCAATCACTAGCGTCTCCATCCAGGTGGCAAATCTGTTGCGTTTGTTCCGCATCCCGCAAATAAGCCCGGCGTCCACGGGCGAGATGCTCAGCGACAAGACTCGTTTCGAGTTCTTCGCCCGCACCGTGCCTCCGGACAACTTTCAGGCGCTCGCGCTTGTCGATATCGTCCAGCAGCTCAACTGGACCTACGTTTCGACCGTCGCTTCCGAAGACCAATACGGGGAAGCGGGAATCGACCGGTTCCAAAGAGAGGCACGTGCGAGGAACATCTGTATCGGCGCTTCTGAGAAAGTGCCCCATAAGGCCAATGCTTCCGCTTTCGACGCCATCGTGAAAAATCTGGAGCGCAACGCTGCGCACGGGGTCGTTCTTTTCATTGTGTCCGACGACTTGAGGGGCGTGTTGCTGGCGGCCAAACGCGCTAACATATCGCTGGCGTGGGTGGCCAGCGACGCTTGGGGCCGTCAAGCCAAATTACTCGAAGGGTTGGAAGAAGTGGCCGAAGGAGCCATCACCGTCGAGTTGGAGTACGTGGAAATGGACGAGTTCGACGACCACATGATGAGCCTCACTCCCCACAACAATACGAGAAACCCGTGGTTCAGCGAGTTCTGGGAAGAATCGTTCCAGTGTATTTTGTCCAATTACTCACAGCAATACGTGCAAAATAAAACTCAGCCACTTCCGCTCTGCTCGGACGGGCTTCGCCTCGATCGACATGTGTATACACAGGATTCCAAAGTGCAGTTCGTCATTGACGCTGTTTACGCGTTCGCTCATGCGTATCATAATTTACACACTAATGTTTGCGGACCTGAATCCAAACACGTGTGTCCAGCCATGCGCAGTTACGACGGGTTTGAGTTTTATTGGAATTACCTCCTCAACGTTTCGTTTATAGGTGAGTTCAAAGCGACCTTTGATTTTCAATCGCAACTTTTCCTCGCTCAAATTTAAACACCTCAGTTATTTTTATCAATAACTTTTTTTTTTTTTTCTAAACGGTAAATATTCGGTAGGGAAAAAGCACATATTGCTTTTAGTATTTATTTATTTTGTACCGAGTTTGGATTTGTGCCATGCGGACGGACGTGTCAACACAAGTAATTGTTGGTCTGTCCTCAAAGGAAAGTTAACATTGCCATTTACGAGGTAATTAAAGAATATCTATTGCTATTCGTAATTAACTCGCCAACAGGTTACATTCCACGATTGCGATGTCGAAGAAATAAATCCAAATTACTTTCCGTTAAAAACTTCACAAGTAAATAGTTTGTAACTCAACCGAAAATCCAATTATTCCTTAAGAGATTAAAAGTCTCTAATGGCGCTTCCATTATTGATTTTTTATTGTATAATTCACAGTAAATTGTTAAGTAAATTTAATTCTTATTCAGCTACACAGTTCAACTAGAACAGAAACAAAATTAACAAAATCCATCATATTTTCCCCCCTCAAGATTAAATGAATTAATAAAAAGAAAAAAATTAATAAAACTTCTAAAACCTATTTATTTTGAAAATTGGATACTACAAAAAAAAAATTTAAAAAAAAATTTAAAAAATTTCTTTTTCAAATAAAATTCCAAGTCAAAAAAGAATCAAGCTTAGGTGACATGGGAACAAGTCTCTCTCTAGCAATTTCTTATTTTATTTTATACTAAAACTAAAGAAAAAACTTTTTATCAGACGAAATTGTCTTGTAGTAATTTTCTCGTGTAAGGGACTCGAGAGGATTAAAGAGTTTGAATCTAAAGGCACCTAATCTCTTAATATCATCTGTTTGCCGATTTAAGTCAAGTCGTGTGATTCGCCTTATTTCTACCTCGAGACCTTTATCCACATCGAAATTGGGAAGGTGTAAGGGGGTTCCGTCTCACCACCCTAATTGGTTTTCAGGCTCGACGTGAGGAACGCGAACCCAGGGCGTCCATTATTCATTTCCACAGACCAAAGGAAAAGACAAAATTTACGCCTAAATTTCGTGACACAAAATAAAACACAGAGAAAAAAGAAAGTTGATAATTAAACTTTCGTTTCCTCGCTTTTTATAATTAGGAAAAGAACTCAAACCCAATTAACAATCAAATCAACTTTCATATATTAATTTTGTTTTTCAGATTTGGCAGGAAGTGAAGTGAAATTTGACGAAAGAGGGGACGGATTGGGCCGGTACATCATTATGAATTATCAAATGGTTGGAAACAATACTTACGAATATCGAGTTATAGGTAAGAATTTGCTTTCATTTTTTGGTTTTTGCAGGGATTATTGTAAAGTGCAGTGGGACACAAAATGTTCAGTTGGAAAAGCAAATTGTACAGTTATTAGTTGACACAGGATCAGTTGTTGAGAATGAAGTCAAGTCTCCCCTTTTCTGTTTGGATAGAGCGAAATTCAAAATTGCAAAATTTCATAACAAGGATTGTAATTATTGACAAAAATTGTTGAATTTTGACCTCAATCGATAATTTTTAAACCAAATTTATTTAATTTTTGACTAGAATTGCTGATTTTTGATTGAAAGTTTTGAATTTTTTGCTAAAATCACTGACTTTAGATGAAAATCACTGAATTTTCAACCAATTTTCGATTTTTGGTCAAAATTGTTAAATAATTAGTCAAAATTGCTCAATATTAACAGAAATTTTCAACTTTTAAAAATAATATTTGCTTGTACCACATTTTGTATAGTTGGGAAAAAACCTTAGAATAAAGCCTGGTTTTTGATAATAAACTATTTAAGAAAAATGGGGGAACTTTCCAAAATTGTTTTGAAGAGCAAAGATGCTTTAATGTGATAAAATTTTAATATTAAAATATTTTCAACATTAATAATTGATTCGGCAATGCGTTCGGGTCGATCATTAATGTGCATTTCATTAAAATTAACACGAAAGGTATTGAGAAACAGCCTTTACTTAAAATATCACAAGTAGAAAATGAAAAACATGTTGGGAGTTGTTCAATAGAAAAGGAAAATGACATCTTGTCACGCGCAGAACTTCGAACAAAGACAAGATTCCACGCAAAATAAAAATTTATTAAAAAAAAAAAAAAAAAAAAATGATGCTTACAAGCCAATGATAGAGCAATCGAATGAAAATAGAGTAGTAAAAAATGACATTTCACTCTACGAACCAGACCTGAAACTTCTCCAGAAATTTTTTTGTCGAATATTGATTAAGGATGGTTTCAAAAAACCAATTTTATGTGTCAAAATTAAATTATAACAATGAATCTATTGAAAGGTGACAATGGAGCTTCATGCCAATTACTTTTATTGTGCAGTTATATCTCCGTATTTACCTCGTTTACGCAGTTAATTGAGTCACATTAGTGCCGAAAGTTGTTTTTCTCATTCTTATCAGCGAATCCCATAGCAACAAGGCACAACTTCAGTAGATAGCGACTCCATTTGTTTTTGCTTTTCGCTTCCTGACCTGGAAACTACAATAACTTCGAGTTTTGTTTCGAACTCGATTCTGGTTATTTGTAACTATTGTACAAAGGCTAATCTTTATCAAACATTTCACAACTTTCTCCCACTTTTACAACGTCAGGCGTAAATGTCAATTTTGTGGCCCGGCCAACAAAGGTAAGAAGGAGAAGTTTGAAAGAAAATGGGGAAAAATCTAGAGTAAAATCTCTTGTTCGTACAAAGAAAAGGAGGGGGAAAAAATAAAAAAGAAAAAGAGTAAAGAAAAGAAAGCCAACATAAAAAACTCACAATCGGAACAATATCAAAGAAACCACCGTTGACCACCGAAGCAACAATGGTTAAGAACACGAACTCGCAAACAAAATTAAATTGAAGAACTTTATAAATCAGATTTGAATTTTCAAATTATTTTTCTCAAAATAGGGTTTCGAGCAATTAGTTTTAGCAAATGTGGAAAACGCATTGCAAAATATCCTCTTTGTGCATTCAAAACCAAATTTCCGCCCGCTTAATTTGTTCTGGAAGAGATTACTTCGA
>JAQIXT010001259.1:0-17395 GCA_034700445.1 Stenotaenia linearis | reverse complement strand
AGTGTGAACACACTCAAGTTACAGTTAAGTCTTAATTTGTTAAGTTAACGTTACGTTACGTCAGGTGTGAACCTAGCGTAAGAACTCTACCTCCACAATGGTTGCTACGGTTACATCCAAAACTATGCCTGTAATTTGTTTTGTTTTGGGATCACAGTTTTTCTTTTTCTCTTGTTGTTTCAGTCACAGCCCTTCTTCTCTTCTGTCTGGCTTTCTTCGTTATTACTGCGCTTTGGCTTGCATGATGGAAAATGGCAAAGATGATCAGAGTGCCGTAAAATTTGAGATTGCATATTTTCAAATTTTGCAGCACACTGGAAAAGGGACCAGCTGTCCTAGATTGAAGAGGTTCTGGGAAAAGTTGTTCTTAGAAAACAATGTCACGAAGATGTGTTGACCGCATCAAACTGACTTCTGTTACCGGGGCAACCAACACGATTGGACTCGTGCTGACGTGAGGTAAAAGGGTTTAAATACGTTAGAAGCGTATCGCCAAATGTTGGCATTGTGGGAGCAGTAACATTGGTTCGGTTAAATATGGACAACAGATGTGACTTCCATCCTGATCAATGTTCTACAATTTTGTAATATCAGTTAGTAAACCAGTAGCTGATGTGAACACAAGCTCGCCTTTCCCTCTCACATGCCAACAAAATATTAGACTTGCGGTAAGACAACATATACAAATGCATGTTGCATCCCAGGTTTGTCCGAGGCTAACCTCCACAAGAACTGCAGAAGAGATGCCTGTACTTGTTAAAATGTGCTGTACAACTAATTTTTATTAACAGGACAAACATTTAAAATGATTAGGGTTGTGTGCAAAACACGTACCATAAAAAGCGCAACTTGGTTAATCTTCCTTTTTCCAACGTGCTGGCCAAAGCACAGTTTTACAGCAGCGTTTGCTTTCGGTTTTTATTTCGTTGGTTGTCCCTAACTCCACCCGGAGGCTTTGTCTTTTCGATTCACATATGTTTTGAACGTCCGGTTTTTAATGAAATTTTTAGTAATGTTAGCATTTTAATGATTTATAGTTATTTTAGATATTGTGACAAATCACATATGGCCTCTGTAGCCACTGGCAACCTTAAGCAATACCCCCCCAACAGTAACCACTGCTGATCTTAAGCAATTGAACCTTTCTTCCTTTTTAACGACAACTTTAACTTGTGCCATTCAAAATTGGCAAGTGTATGGAACAAAAACCAATATCCACATTTTCCCTTTCCCCCTTCTAACTCTTTCTCATGTTTGCCCAATTTGTTCCTTTTCAAAGAACAAAGTGATACTTCAATTAGTTTTGAGACAAACCACAAAACTCTGCCACGGACTCGCAAACACGTTTGGCCATATTTCACTTTGCAAGCGAAGCGCAGAACGGGGAAGAAGTTGCAACATGACAAATGAAGAAGGAAGACAGGCAAAAGAGAACTGCACGAGAAGACTCCTCCATCTTTGTTTTTCGAGGGAAAAGTTTTACTGGTAACAGCCGTCAACCAACTTCCTTTCGAGCTTATCATCGCATTGAAATATGAGCTGTTTTGGGGGGAAAAGATGAAATCCAGAAAAAAATAGAAAAATATATACAAACACATGCGGCCATTACTCATCATCACGGATATAAAATGGTATTCTATGCATGGATAAAAATTTAATCCCTTCAACTTTATTTTCTCAAACTTATTTGGGGAAATGTATGGCATAGCATCATCACTACACATTATTCATGCAGCATTCCTTGGACCGGCCTGGAATTCTTCCATGCGAGAAGAGAATTTGTTTTCTTATTTCTTGTATACTTATTTATTTAGAGGGTTATTTGTTTTCTTTGTTTTTATCTGGGTTTTATTATTCTTATTAGAATTGAATGTTTTTTCTTTAAATTTCTTCAAGTGTTGAAGTTTTTGTTGTCTTTTTTTAAAGTATATTTTTAATTAAAATTAGAATTATAGGTTTTTTTCCTCTAATTTTCTTTACAAGTTTTAAAATAATGAAGAAAATTTTAAAAGTTGGATTTTAATTAAAAGTTAAAATAGTTTTCTTCTGAAAACATTAAATATTTACTAATTTGGTGAGTTTTCACAATATTAATTTAAAATTGAGATAAAAATTCCGTTTACTTGTTTCAATTTCTTCCTTAAATACTGATAAAAATCGATAAACACAAGCAAAACTACTACACAAAGCCAACCTAACCATTTCCCTCGAGTATGTAAAACTGCACTCAGCAACTCCATTTTGGCTCGAAGCCTCGAGACTGTATTTTGCTGCTTATCGCGACTTTATTTTTATTCCACGACGCAACAGCTAACTAAAATACTAAATTTCCAGCACTGAGGTAAGGAACCAGCCCAGTGAAAGCTGCCCCTTGTAGCATGAAAGCCCTGCAATGCACAACAGTGTTGTATACTTTCAATGCTCTTAAATGCTAGCAGCCCCTTGTAGCATGAAATGCCTGCAAAGCACAACAGTGTTGTCCGGTTTTTAATGCTTTTCAAAGCTAGCAGCCCCTTGTAGCATGAAATGCCTGCAAAGCACAACAGCGTTGTCTGGTTTTTAATGGTTTTCAATGCTAGCTGCCCCTTATAGCATGAAATGCCTGCAGTACACAACAATGTTATGAGCTTTTCAATGTTTGCTGCTTCTTGAAGCATGAAAGCACTGCAATGCACAACATTATTGTTTATTTTCAATGCTATCAGCCTCCTTTCACATCAGAGTCTGCATAGCAAAGCATTTTAGTCACATTTATACATATTTCTAAAGGTACATTTCTATGTCTTTTGAGACGCTGCACAGATAAAAGAAGTGACTGACTTTTATGGTACTCGGAGGAATTAAAACTGACAAAATGATTTCCATCATCAAAATGCATTATTTTTTTTATAAATAAAAAAAAGGAAAATAAGATGGAATCAATTTATGCATTTCAATTGAAGTGCACTCATCTCAATATCTCGAATTACCCAGATCGGATTTCAATCTGCTGCAGGATTACAACAGCTAGACACTCGTGACGATAGGGTTGACAAAGGGCAAAGCGAATATCGAACATGCCAGCTCATTATCATGGATTTATTGATTATTCGTTAACTATTGCAGGGTTAAATTCAAGGGGAGTGGCGAAGCTTCGAATCTTGGCTTCCATTAAATAGACGGGCCCACGATTGCGCACAATGTGTTGATTAAGCCAATGCAGAGTCATGTTCACGTGACCTTCATTTCCACATTTAATGAACCGTTTCTTCCTTGACAATTTTATTAAGGTCGTCTTCTTTCAACATCTCTTAATTGACAAGTGTGTGAGAAACATCAAACGTTTTTTCTCCTTCTAATTACACCTAATTTCCACCTTTGAAACTCATGTATTAAAAAAATGTAATAAAATTTTATTTAATCGCATTAAAAACAAATTTGAAATGAAATTTTTTTCTTTAAAAGTATCAAGTTTTGAATTTGTTGATTATTTAATTTTGGGATTTTTTTGAAGCGAAGTATGGAGTTTGAAGATGAATTGTTGAATTTTTGAATGAAATTTTTGAAATTAAATAGAATTTATTATAAATTCATTCAATCAAATACTTCATTTCTGGAGTACAATTTCAATTTCTTAACCTGACAACCATTTTTAAGCTCAAACTCCAAATTTTCCACATTCCTTCGCTTTCAAACCCCACAACTCCCACCTTTAAAATTAATTCCTGAATTCCCCCACCTTTTACTACATAAAACAAAAAGGGAAAAAAATTTGACCAAACAAATAGCCTAAAAAAATAGCAGACTTAAAGTGACACACAGCTCGACTTGAGGCCCGCATAGGGAGATGACAAAATGGCCACAGGGCGGGGCCTACTCAAGCGTGGATGTGCGCATTCACCTTGTCAGGTCTTTTGTCGCTGCACGTCCTCGGTGCAATAAAGACGACATTTCTGCCCCTTTTGCCTTCGTTATAACGAGTTCGGCGTCTTTACGCGCCTCTAACGATGCGGGCCGAGTGAGTTTTGCCATCCCACGACACCTGATTCCCACTCCCCACGGAATCCAAAGACGAATCTTAATCTCCCAGAGAAAAAAATAGAAAAATAGCAGAAGGAACCCTTACCCCTTTACTTTTCCACCCCATCTACCAGGGGAGAAACAGAACAAAAAAATGCACTTTGAGCTTACAAGGCACTTTTGATACAATGCCATTTTTACTCTTTTTTAAAGATAACTATGTCACTGCGTGAAAAATCAAATTTACATTGATGTAAAAAAAAAAATTGTAAAATTAATTGACAACTACTTTACTACCACGTATAAATATTTCATTTACGTTCATCTTTACGCGATCGAAAATGAGATGTGGATCGTGTAACTTGGCTTTATTTATTTTATTTATTTATTCAAGACTAAACACTCCAAGGGAGTGACATGGTTACAATGTTGATTGCTGTTCAGAGAGCATGTATTTGTACAAGATTTGGTTAAAATGTTTACAACTGTTAATACAACGATGGTTTGAGCTTAAGTGTAGTTTGTTCCGGACGTCGAAGGGGAGTTCATTCCAAACGTTACATATTCGGTAGGGATAGGAATGGTCAAGAAAGGTTGTGCGGTGGAAGTTTAGTTCAAAGAGGAAACGACGAGTGTGTTGGGAATTGTGATGGTCGGAAAAGAAGTTTTTTATGAAGTGTGCAGGATGGTTATTATTACGGAGAGAGGATGCGATGTTTGTGAGATTATAATTTATAATGTCTTTACAAATTGTAAATGTGTATTTACACTCCTGTAAATATTGAGGTTATATTTATCCTAAATTTTGGTGTCACGATAACATTAACACTTATTTGTGTAACTTGTGCGTTACTGAAGTGATCAACTTTAGTGAATTTGGATATAAATGTTTATTTTTGAAGTTTATAGTGATTATAATGAGGAAAAATTGTTTTATATTTATGTATTTATATTTATTATTAATAAAACTTAATTTCCTGTTCTGCAGTAAGTTAGAGCCAATGTTTCCCCATGTTTTATTCAAAGCAACACTTAGGTCTTAAAGCTTACGATAATTTCTATTAATAAAATATATAATGAGAAATAGTAATTCTTTTTTCTGTGGTAAATCAAGTTATCACAATGTAAGCAAAAGATTTGGAATTGACAGATGTTGGATGACAAATTTTGTTTTGTTGTTTGGTTGAATATCCAAAACGTAATAAAAGTGACAAAAGACTTGTCACACAAGTTAACTGTGATAAAAATGTTGATTTAAAGCATTGACAAATACAAAAAATTGTTATATTATTTGAAAGTAACCAAAATCCAACTAAAAACAGTAAAATTAAACTTACAACCACGACAAAAACTAGAATTGGTTTTAAAACCACCAAAAACCACCAAAAACCATTAATATTGGTCTTAAAACCTCAAAAAAACCCAATAAGAACAGTAAAAGTGTCCAAAACCAACTGAAAATATCCAAATCCAATTAAAATGGTCAAGAAATTCATCAAACATTCAGTACAAATAAGGTTAATAACACTATATTAGTTACAATAACCACCTACACATGACCTTTACATTTGGCCCCACTTCTGATTCTCAATCATCCCCACGATATCATCCCCAAACGTGAACCGTAGAGTTGCCATGGCAATAGACGTTCCGAACATTCCATTAAAGACTCAACAGTCTGCACTAGTGAGAACCATTCTACAGACTTATGATGGTTTCTACTATATAAAAAAAATACCTGAGGCCAAGTCATTTACAGCCCCTACTTAGATATTTATACCAAATTCCGAACAAACATTTCCCCATTAATAATAACACATAATCAAAACAATCCTGATGAGATAAAGCTGCCCCTTGTACCATGAAATGCCGGCAATATACAACAATTAGATTTAATGCGCTGCCCCTTGTAGCATGAAATGCCTGCAATACACAACAGTGTTGTCTCATTTTTAATGCTTTTCAATGTTATTCAATGCTAGCTGCCCCTTGTAGCATGAAACGCCTGCAATACACAACAGTGTTGTCTGATTTTTAATGCTTTTCAATGTTATTCAATGCTAGCTGCCCCTTGTAGCATGAAATGCCTGTAAAGCACAACAGTGTTGTGTGATTTCCAATGCTAGTAAACACTTTCAACTTGAAATTCAAGCAATGCACATGTGCTGTATCATTTTAATTGTTATGGACCTATCGAAGCATTAAACTTCTCATGATGAAGCATCATTGAATGATTTTTGATCCATTTTCTCATGCACTTTTATTCAGAAATTTTTTTTTTCATTTTCCAGATATAAAACGAGGTCATTTTTATCAACTTTAACACATCAAGTCCAGAAGTAGGTAAAGACCCTTTCTAGAGATCCTTCAAACTCAATTCCAGCAACTCAATTTCCCTCTTTATGTACTTTGGTCAACGATCCAGCGTCACAATCTGCCTATAACCCAAAATAAATATTAACACTGATAATTATCCCTCGAGAAAAGAAATTGTGCAACACCCAACAAGGTCTTCCAGCTCAATACTACAAGACTTGTAAGCTAATATTTGTCAGCAGCTCATTGGATTCATCTTACTCGCCTTTGGCACATACCTTCTATTGATCCACACATAGCTTTTCAAGTTACATGACATTTCTCTTCTTATTTTGCAAATTTTATCTCCCATTTGCTGCTTGCAAAAGCAAACTAATTTGTTGAGTTTGATTTTTTCCAAATTTCTTTTCTTGTCATTTGCATCCCCACCCATTCAATAAATTTTTTTTGCAGGAAAAAAAGGTGGAGAAGAGGAAATTGGGAAAAGATTGGGGAAATGATAATCTGGGAAATGTGTAGTACAAAACATGTAATGTCAATTCACCTCACTTACATTTAAATCTGGGTGTGGTTTAACAAACAATTCCACTTTGAGCTGCTTCTGCACAACCAACACCACTAAGTACCCAGCCACTTTGTACAACACCACGGCATTAAATTTTCATTACGTCAAGCTTACGGCCCAAATGGTATTCTGGGATTTTCTCATTCACAGGAGTAAAAGATCATTGCACATCCCTCAACTTGACTTTTTTCTCAGAATTGTAAAGTTGGAATGAAATGTGCAGTGAAGGAAGAAGAAATTGATCAAACTTGTAGAAGAGATTTTACAAGAGTAAAATGTAACAAAGTGATATGTAGTTGCCATTTTAAACACTGTTATATCTCTTCAATTTTTGTATCTAATAATGCACTTGTAAATATTAATTACATTGTACAACGCTCTTAAACATCGTTTACACCAATTACACTCTAGTTAACCCTTCGTTACTTCATTCGATGGAATTATCATCAAACATCACTTGGTAAGTTCGTTTAATTTTTAATTTTACACCAATTTTACTGCATTCTACATATCATTTTAACTGTTTTCCAATTCTTTTTATTATTTTATACCTCGTATAACACTCTTACACATCTTTTTATCCATTCCTTTCACATCTTTCCATCTCTTTTATTGCCTTCTAGAAGTTTTTTTTAAAACCTGATTTACTTGTTTTCCAAGTCTTTATTAATTTTCAGCTATTCCAGCAATTTATTACACCCAAAAACCTTATAAAACACTCCCAAACACCTTTTACACCAATTTTCCTCCCTTCAATCACTCACTTTCACCTTTAAAACCTAATTTTACTATTCTCCATCATTTTTTATTACCATCTACCAATTCTTTACACCCAAAACCTCACATAACACCCTTTAAACACCTTTTACACCAATTTCCATCCTCTCTCCTTACCATCCCTAACCTAATTTACTACTTCCCAATTCATCATCCCCAAAAAACCAGAAATAAATAATTTCACAACATCTACATAAAAAACTGCAATTATTTTACCAAATCTATCAAATTTTAGTGAAAAATTTGCAAAATTACAAAAAAAAAAATGAAAAACCTTCAAATTTTCTGCATAAATCACTGAAATTTTCACTTCTTTTGCAGAAAAAACTGTTTTTATACAAAAATTTTGCAGATTTTCTTAGCTGGGAACCAATGTACATCTTCTCGGTTAAGCGTTAACCTCAATTTATCCCATATTGTTAATGTATAGTAATCTAAGGTTAATACTAACTGAGTTGCTGCAACCGGTTCCTCGCCTTATCCATAAATCGAGCCATTAAAAATTCAATTCTCAATAGAAGATAAAATTCCTTACCTTGCAGTTACCGACGACCTTAACTGCGTATCGCATCATCCATGCAACCACTCCACTCGCCAATAAAAATTCCCACCCCATTTCAGCTTAACTCCATGTACCAAATCCCGGTTAATGATTGACTAATGAAGAAATGCGCAACAAAACTGGCAATCCCTACGGGGACCCTCGATATCGCGGTAAAGTGCAACTAAATTAATACGCTGCTACTAGACGGCTTCGCATACAAAATTAAGTTACTTTAACTCGTGAAAATGGTACAATAAATAGCATAAAAGCCTGATCCCGCGAGGATTGCCTTTTCAGTTTAATACGAAAAGTGTTGGCAAAATTTCTCCACTTAGAAATTGGCTCTGCAAATGTTAATTATACTCTCATTGATTTGCCGAGCCACTAATTTATTGTGTAGTCTTTCTTTTGTAATTGAACTTACGTGAAACGGATTTTTGTTTTTGTAGTTTATGTACTGCGTTCATTCAATTAAACGCCGCGGCATTTATTTAAATCAACGTCCGAAACAGTGCGCGTGTACTTTTTTTAATGAAAAAAGTTTAACTAAACTTTGGAATAAGAAACTTCTTGTGCTTTGTGAAGTCGAGTAATAAAAAAAATTTATAAATCAAAAGGAAAAGAGAAAATTGTATCTATTAAGTTGGGTGTATCCTTGGTATCCTTCGGGTTAACGGAGACAGCAATGATGTGAAGTACACAGGTGTATTGTAAGGAAACATAGAAATATTTTGTTACATTCGGCATTTTGTTTAATTATACTTAAAATAACCTACAAATTATCTAGTTTTTTGGCCATTTTATAGAATTTTTCAAGTTTTTGCACAAAATCTATACACTATTTATACTTTTGAATTTAAACTATAGAAGATTGACAGATTTTGAAGTAAAACTGTAGAAAATCAATGCAAAGCTTATAGAGTGGGCGAATAGTAGAAATAATTTACAGAAGGAATAATAAGTGGGCCAAATCACTGCAGATAGTCTGTAGACTATTCAAGCAGGAAGAGCGTGACATTAATTAAAGCCAACAAGATTGAAGCAAGATAGATCATGATCGGCTGACCGTAGCTTATTAAGTTACGTTATGCCAAACTTCAAACAGAATTTGAAATAAGGAAATTGGCCATGTCTGGTGGCATTCAATCCCACAATGCTCTGTACATTACATCTCACTCTCGAAAAGTCCTTTAAACTTGTTTAATTGCATTTAAATAGGTTTGTCTTGATATTTAAACTTCTATTTCCTGCAGTCTAAACAGGTTTACACACGGAATTGTACACATGCTGAACGTCATGTGTAAAGGAAGTTACACAGGCAGTTTAAACTAAAAGCCTGTGTAAACACCAAATCAGCCATATTTGCGACATGAAATACCACCAGATGTCACACGCAATTCACATATAAACATGTGTAATTGTTCAGTGCAACAAATTTAAACACACGGCATTCGAAAACAAAAGTTACACTTAAATAAACTAAACACACAACTAAACATGTGCAAATAGTTTTCGAATGCAGCTAGTGTTGTTTCACGTTCAGAAGGTTTAAGTTTGCAAGACATACCAATAAAATCCTGTTTTGCGTTGCGCAAGTTGTTATCGATATTCAATTGTCATGGCGATGGAGGATGGGAAAGGAAATGAGTGGTTGGATTCAACATGTTTAGAAATGGTGGCTGTTGATTAGTCAGAGCCAATGCGAAGAAAAAATGAAATTACATGATTAGGTTTTGAATTCCCTATTTTATTGCAATTTATTTAAAATACCTTGAACGGTCATGCAAAATGAATGCGAAGATTAAGTACAAGCTGACCTCGATTTACCTCTTTTCTGAGTGATATTTATTCCTGAAAATTTGATTTGCGTCATTAAAATTTATACATGCGTCGCTTTGCATTCATTAAGTAAATAAAACATAAGATTTATAATGTTAAATTTATTTTCTTTTCGAATAAAGCTGCCCTGCTACTGTTGGTTTTACATTAGTTATGCATTTTTGTTAAAATATACGACTCGCATTGTATTTTTAAAAATACATGATCTCGCAATTTAACTTATTCAGCGAGTAGTCGTAAGATTATGAAGCGATTGGATTTTAATTTGAATTAAAGCTGTTCTATTTTTAGTTTGTTCGCCCAGTGGAGGAAGCTTTAAGGATGTACAAGTAGAGAGGGAAGAAGAAAATCTTTTTTGATTCCAATTTGAACTTAAATAATTGAATTAAAGTAATGTGTGACAGCTGTGCTCGAAAACAGTTGAAGTGGTTTGTTTGCGTTGTATTCAAGTTTGTTGATTTTGCAGTGGTTTGCTATGTTCGTCGAGAATGGAAAAAAGCAATGAGACAAGAGCAGAAGCCTGGGGAATGTTGACAAGAGAAGAGAGGCATCTTTTTGCAAGTGTTTCCTATCTAGAAACTACCTAACTTTGCAGTGCATTTGTGGGCGGCATCCACTTAGTCTAAGTGGATAGCACAAGTTGACTTACAAGGAGACACTTCACACGAAGGCAACAACTTGAAAAGGTTGTTTCATGTTTGACATGGCAGATTCGGTCGACTAGCGAATGTCTGTTTCCATTTTTATCTTAGAAATGGCACTGCCAAAGAAGGAACAGCTGCTATTACTGTTTAGTTTTACTACATTGACTTTTACGAGGTCTATAAATGTCTCCGAGATGCTCGTAACCACTTACCCGGGGCGTTATTGTAATATCTGTTATCATTAATATGTTGGCTTTGCCAATAGACGAGTAATTGAAAGGGTTATCGTTTCCAATCGTTGATTAAAAGGAAATTTTTCCCGCTGGATTGAGGGGAAAAGCTCGCAGGCCGCCATCTTTTGTCGCACAAGTCGTCGCTTGGCGCTCACGTGATTGCGCGTGATTTACTTTTAATCGAATGCCCTGCCGAGCGTAAACAGCGGGCGAAGACGGTGGGTGGAGCGAGATGGCTAAGTTGCCAGTCACGTGACCCATGGATGGCTGCAAGAGATGTCAGTCTTTTCTCAGCCGATGTTCAACTCACGCTTCTGTGATTTCGATAGGATTCACCGACTAGTGGCCGTGCGGTAGCGCCCTATAATTACTTCCGGGTGTCAGTGATAGCTGGAAAATGGGCGAGGGGAGTCGCGAGTCTGCAAGTGGTCCGAGAGGCACGTTAAAGTGTGTTATCGAAATAAAAAATATATACTTCTTATAGTAAATAGAAAAGTTTGCTGAATGTTAGGGTTGATAATGTAAAAGTTTAAAATTTAATGACATTTTATTTATGTTAAGCATTTTATTTAGTTACTGTTAGATTTAATTAAGGGTTTAATGTAAATCTAGTGGTCGGGGTGTGTTACGGTTGTTACTTTTACGACACCGTATTTTGGTCCTCTATGATTAAGCGTTCAGTCTCAGTATTTATAAATGCAAAAATATGAAATATCAGAATGACGGAATTTAGAGATTGTCAACAATGGGTCATTCAAGGCCAACTTAGAGCGCACCAAAGCCCTATAAAGAAGTAACAAAGTCTTTTGACCAGTCCTCCAATAAGTAGAAGAAAGATACCGAAACAAATTCAACAACTTGCTACACTTGTCCTTCAAGTCATCATGACTTTGAAAAGTGGTACTTTAGCCTACGTAATCGAAGGTTGAAGCTGATAGAAAAGTGAGAAATAAAGTCAGTCAATGTTTCGGTTTTGCTCGAAAAAGACATGTTAATTTTGTATAAACCCAATAAGTTTTGGACACGAAAAAATTACGAATTGATAAAAAAAATTTTTTTCCAAAATCTCCGCCTAATTGTTGGCTTTAGTCGAGTAAGTTGTACACGGAGCGAATAAAGGTGAAATTGAAAATGCCTGCAATGAAGCGATAAAAATGGCAGGTATAAAGAAAAGAAAGGAGCTTATCCTCGTCTGAATGATTGCGCATAAACCATCCATTTTTTCCCAATATGGAGTTACGTTAGAAGAGAAAAAGAGTTAAGAAGTCACTCACCCTGACTTTATTCCTTTTTTCCCCATCTTAATTTTATTTTTTATGAGCAGATGAGCGAAGGGAATTCATTTTATTTTGCTCTGATGTGGACAAGATTGAAGAGCGAGTTGGTTGGAATTTTAAAAAGTTATGAGACTCGATTGGCGGTGACTTTTTTGGCGCTGTTTTTCTGATTTTTAAAGTTTTTTTCCCTTTTTTTTGCTAGCAGTTTTGCCGCCAAGAGTAAACCGGATGGAATTTAATTATTCGTTGGTTGACAGGGTAAAAGGTTCTTTTGTTTTATTATCAGTTGACAGGAGGACTAATGAAAGAAGTGTGTGACAGTATGAAGTATCATCTGGTAATTTATTTCTTTTGTGACCTAGCATTTTCCTTAAGGGTGATGGGAAATTGCTTTTAATATGCACCTACAGCCAAATAAATTATATTAGAGAATTTTTTCCTCATTTCCTCGTATTTATTTTGAGGTTGGAATCTTCGTTTGTGCCTTTGGGAAGCAAAAGAAAAGGGAAAATAAGAAGTTGTTTTGCAAATTGATTTAAATAGGTGGGAATTTAATATCGGCGCGCACGTTTTTTCCGAATTAAAAACCATTTTCCAGACCTCGGGCGACGGTATCGAACGAATGGAGATGTTTTTCTGAATAATTTGCACGAATTGTAAGTGGAAATCAGTTTAAAAGTAACCGAGTACCCAAAGGGAGTGAAAAAATTCTTTTAATCGAGGAGGAGTAAATAGGAATATTTTTTTTTACTTATCGTAATTTGGTTGTAAGCTGCGGAAATTGAATGATGGTGGTTTTAAAGTTGGATGTGGAATTTATCTTGAGTGTGCTTTTGGAATTTGAAACACGTGTTGATGCGTGAAATTGGTCCACGGTGCATATTTCATTTATTGGCGCTCGGTAACAAACATTATTAGATGAAATATTGGTAGCGACGTCTTTGCAGGGGATTACAATTTAGGTATGATGAATGATGATAGAAAAATGACGTCACGAGTTGAATGGTAATGAGCCCTAAGTCGCTCCATTTTGTCAAATAGAGGCCTAAGAAAAAGAAGAGGGATTTCTCGAGGGGATTTTGTCCTGTCTGATGAGTGAAATCCACTATTGGTTTTCACGGGAATGAATTCCTGTATTCTAATGAGGTACTTTGGCACTCAGGTCACGCAACTGTGTTTAGTCCCCCCAGCGGCGTGTGAAAAGAAAGAAAATTCAAGAGGGGATTGCGGGATGTAGGTGGTGCCATGTGATTGAACAAGGAAATCTTACCTCGTGTGAAATGACACGAGAGGGATATGTCAGCATCCAACCCGTTGTGACGGCTGGCAAATTTATATTCCTTCATCTGGAATTGAAAGATGGAGAGATAGATGAAGGGTTATGATGTCCTCGTTAAAATGAATTGGAGCCCAAGGAAGCCGGGGAAAATTTTCAAATTGATAAGAGCCAAAGGGTTGAAATATTTCTTTTTATTTGTTTCGGCTTTTATTCGAAATTTTGACATGCGTTGCATTTACCTGAATATGGAAGTGTGCGCGAGTCATTACACTTTCAAATGTATCGTTGAAATTTATTTTTTCTTTTCCTCTTCTCTCTCGAGTGAGAGTAAACACGAAAGGCTCATTTGTAAACATCAGTTTCCATTTGGCCTGTGTTTGTTTCGCAATGCACACGTAAGAATTGCCGTTTATTCTTCGGCTCGATTTTCTCAAACGAATACAAGGAAAGTGGATTTATCAAGCAATTAATTTGTCGCTAGTAATTAAGAAACGAGTCGTCTCGTTTCGGGCAAATAATGGGTTGCGTTTGAAATACTTTTCGAAATTAAAAGTGATTTGGGTGAATTGATGGAATTGGCTCTTGGTGAGATGTTAAACATAATTGATGAATTCAAGTACGAGTGTGCTAAAGTGAAATTAATTGGAATACGCTTGATTAGAAACCAGCAATTTTCTTGCACTGTGCGATCCGATAAACTAATTAATACGTTTTGGTTACGGTACTGCAGTCGAAACACCGGGAGAACATGAATAAAGGAAACGATACTCGTGTTTACTTTACGTAACATTACGCAAGGGTCTCAAAAATTGTCAACATCACTAAGGCATGACTTGGCAGTTCGCCAAACTCGGACGGAACAGAAGCCAAATCTGAAATAATAACGGTACTTAAAATTTTAACAGTACAGTTGTAAGAATTGATCGGTCGAAGCATCCAAAATAAATAAGCTTTCTGTTAAATTTTTATAAGAAAACGAACGATTTCGTTGTCAAATTAGTGTCTCGCGATGGTTTCGCGAAATTGTATAATTTTGATCCGAATGTAGCATTCGAGAATTGTTATTCTCGTTTCGTTGCTTGGCGTTGAACACATACATGAATAATAGATTTTTATGGTTTAAAATGAAGTTGGTGACTGGCGAGTTGTGTGTATTAAAGATTTGGGCAATTTTTATTTTTATTTTTATTTCTTAATGGCGTCGTCTTTTATAGTGGGTTTGTTTATGCGTTAATGACAGAGTTGAGAGGCCGAGTGTTGTGATGTCAGCGGGAAAAGAAGGGGTTGACAAAGACGATGTAGGCGGAGAAAATAGTGTCAATGCCCTCGAAGGCACAATCATAAAACCTTGGCTATTTATTTGTCAGTCATTTCCCAAATTGCACTTCGCAGAACTTTGTCCCCATTGAGAGATTGCATTTTTTTTTTTTTTTTACTGCACCATCGTCAATGATTTTTTTCTTTAATATAAACGAGAAAATTTTCTTTCAATCCAATCAACATCACAATTATAAATACTTGTCCAATTGAAGTTATTTGTTACTTTCATTAAATTTGATATTTTTTGATGTAATACCGTATTGATATAACTTATTTTTTGTAATTTATCGTCGAAGAAATACAAAGCTCTTGGAAGCTTAAATTTATTTCTTATAAGAAAAACATTGTTTGCTATCAGATTTGTTTCCAATTCGCAACAACCGACGATTTCATTTTCCTACAATGTTATCAAATTCTCGAATTGCGCAACTGCACTCGATCGCACCTGCCTTTGTTTATGAAAAGCGATATATATTTTTTCCTCTCGAGATTGAATTTTCAAACGGAAATGTGAAGGCAATGATGAACAAATATGTTGCATTGAAGTGAGAGAAACTCCTATTGCTTCTATTTATCTTTATTATTACCTTACGGCTCATAATTTATTTCATTTTTTTTTTTTTTTTTTTTTTTTACCTTTCCCGTCTTGTATCTCTTAAGGTTGCACACATGGAACCTCGTGTTAAGAGTTGTTGGTGCTGCAGCTGCAAAAGTGCGTTGCAAAGATAAACGTAATTTTTCTCTTTTCTGTGTCTCACTTTGGTGTTGATAACCCCTAGTGGCGAGTGTTTTAACTTACTCGTTCGCTCATAAAATCCTGCACCTGATAAGAACAGTCATTTGCCAACATCCTCTGTCAAGGAATGGCTTTGCTTTCCCTATAACACACCTGTCATTGCAATAGCAGTAAATAACACTTCCCCCCATAGGGTCTGATAAAACTCCCCCCCGTTTTCCCTTTCTAGTGACCCAAGATGTGCAAAATTTTTTTTTTTTTTGTAATTAGGTTATGGTATTATGGTTGAAATATAGTGGGTCGTTAAACGCATCTTTCCACAATGTTTTGATAATTTTGTCAAATTTTGTTTTTGGAATTAAAAGGAAAAGTGAAAAATAAGAAGAGAATAGATGGATGTGAAAACAAAGAGGATTTATTTGTTTTTGTGATTCAAATTTAATTTTTCAGTGTCAAAATTCAAGAAATGTGAAAACCATTTTTTCAATTTTTTTCTTCTAGGATTAAATTAAATTGAATAAAACCGAAAACATGTCATGCTGGCTGACTTTCAAAACATTTTTATTTCCATTGGATTGTTATTATCCTGTGATTATTCAAAATCAAAGAATAACAAAACCTGTTATTGTATGTAAATACGTTTCTCCGTTTCCACCACTGGGAAAAAAATAGATTTACAAAAACTTACGTAATTAAATTTATTGTAATACCAAATTTACAAAAGCTATTTAAAGTGTGGTTTTAATACCGTAAATGTAACGCATACAATTTGTAAAACTGTTTTTTTCCCAGCGCAAGCTGCGGAAAATGAACGTCGGGAAAAAATCAGACTGATGATCTTTTTCCGCGGATAAAATCTCTTACTTTGATGTAAAACGAAAGGTATTTATCGTGTTGACTGATTCGCACCATATGTCTGCGTTTTTTAAATGTAAAAAGGAAAAAATGGAAAAAAAAGTTCATCTTCTCTCGCTTCAAATCTCCCAACGTTTTCAATATCATTCTCTTTTCCACCATTGACGATTATGCCGGAGAGTCGTAATTCGACGAGCAAGAGGGGAAAAGAAGGTTGATGGAGCTCAATTGATCCATTCAACGGAAGACCGGAGAATCAGAAAGCGAATATGATGAGGAGGGTCTTGCATATAACTTTATTGGTTATTGATGCTCAGTGTTCCATGGACTAGAAATTACGCTAGGTGTAACTCTTTTATTACTGGGATAAGGTACATAACGTGCCCCGGTGTAAAGGGGATTTGTTAGCAGCACTATAAATCTTGATTTGTGTTTTGTTTGCTTACGATGAGTTATGATTTCGGAAATTGATGTGTACGTGTTGAGCGTTAAAGAGTTTCAGACTTTTAATCGGCTTTGTGTTAGGGTAGGCATGGGATGGTTCGGTTATTTGGTTAATTGGTTATCAAAATTTTGTAATTGGTTAACTGGCATTTAACCGGTTAACTACCGGTTTAACTGGTTAAATTTTATTTTTTAAAGTAATATTCACTCACGTGACTTTGTAATTAGCCAATCGGAGGGTGTGTTGCTCAAATCTAATCTCTGGAATGTTGGATATTTAATTATCTGCCCTCTTCTCAATACTTTTACATATGAAAGAGCACTCTCAGTGAAAAAGGTAGAAAATAGGGACAAAAAGGTAGAGAAAGGTTTAAAATTGTTTGATTATTCCTTTATGGTACAAAACCATTACCCGAAGGGTTAAAAAATGTTGATGTACAAGTGAGAGGTTTAGTTTGGATTTGATACAGTTTAACATAGGTAATCTTAAGTCAAAATATTTTTCAATTATACCTTTAGGTAAGAAAATATACCTAAGAGTTGACCTAAGAGTTGGTGAAAGAATGT
>JAQIXT010001258.1:0-17404 GCA_034700445.1 Stenotaenia linearis | reverse complement strand
TAAAAATGATTGATTCGATATTTTTCACAAATAAAACATTTCGAATCACAATGTCCACTTCTTGATTTGCCGTAAAATTTCTAACATCACCATAACCTTCACTCTTCATGGTTGTGTTTTCTTTTGCAGTTCTGCTAAACAAAATGCCTACCTACTTACCTACCATCAAGCTAACAGCCGGACATAGTTAGCATATTGTGGTGTAGCTGGCATGTCTCCTTGAGACAAAACCATTCCCTACGTAGCTACATTCACCCACGTTGCCTCAGTTCACCATTATGTTCTCTAAGATGTATTTGCCCACCCTCTACGGGCTATGAGTGGACGCAGGGGTAACTAGAGGTGACCTTAAGTGGGCGGGTCAGATCTAAACACATTCATGGGATTTCACTTGTCCGTTATCTGTGGATGTGTTGTGGATTTTTGATGGGTTATTTATTTTTATTTTTTTTTAGAAAATAAAGTAGGAACCAACCTTATTTCTCATTTCACTCCCTAGCGCCTTCAGTAAGAAAAGACTGTAGGATGGAAATGTGCTTGAGGCATTCCATAATTCCAATGGTTTGTTTGCAAACAGCGAGTCTCTATCAAGTAAATCGAGCAGTTGATACTTGTCGCAGCTGGAATTCTTTTTCTTAGCTAAAGCCATTTTAACAGCAATTATTTCATCACTATCTTCACACATAACAATGTCAGGAAATTCAATCATATCATCTCTCTCAAGAATGATATGTTTTGCAAGTGGAAATTTTAAGAAAAATTCTATCTGAATATAAATCAAATAAATTGAACTGATTATTAATGACATTACAATGAATAACTTAAACTTAAAGTGTAGTTTGTTTTTAGATTTTGATTTCATCTGGTTATGAATCTTCTGAATTATGTGATTCAATTGTTCATTTTTTTCCTGAAATTTGGTAAGCGACATTTTGAAGTAGTAAATAAATATTTCAATGCCCAGCAAGCAACTGAGGCCAAAATAAAATCCAATATTGCCGCCGACATCACACATGAGAAAGATGATGTCGTAAGAAAATAATTCTTGCAATGTGCGCACATTGGAATTGATAATCTGAATTTCTAAATTTGTCGGAGAGTCATATTCTTCTATGTAGTTAATTTTCAGTCGCGTTTCATCACAAACGTTTTTGCATTTGCACAGTTTAACTTTATTTTTGGTGCTAAGCATATCTCGAATGAAAGTTGCATTTTCAATGTTAATTTCGTCATAACATTCGCTGAAGTTTCTCGCTTCATAAAAGGGATATCTAAGATAAATTTTTTTCTAATTCCATGTGTGGTCAATTGATTTGCTAAATCAAAGATTTTTTAATTATTGATGATATAACTTACCTGCACTGAATATCTTTGAGAATACAATTGCGCAAGCAATCATCTAAGTTGTTGTCGCAAGGATTTCTTTTCAGATTTAGAAAGTGATACTAAAATGTTATTTAGTTACAGTTAATGTCTAAATTACAAACAGTGAGTCAGTGAAACAGTTTCACACAACATGATGCAACTATTTTGTCTAAATCTGCTGGATACAATGCCTATCAAGGTTTAATCTCTATTACAGTATAAAAATCATCAGGAAATTTGGAAACCAGACTGAAAACATTGATTGACCAACTTAGACCATAATTACCAGTTGGAAACCATATACCAGTACACCAATTAGAGGCCGGGCAATAGGCGTTAGAGCGCGTTGCTTTTGGGCGCGTTTGTTTCGGGCGCGTCCCTTTCGAGCGCCCCTTGTTTCGAGCGCCCCCCCTTTCGAGCGCGTCCCTTTTGAGTGCCAAATTTATTATTTTATTTAATTTCAGCGCCCAAAATCTTTCGGTTCCATTTTAGCGCCATTCATTTCGGCGCCAATAATCATTGGGTTGCATTTCAAGACTCTAGCTAAACCTGAAGTTGGATTTTAGATTGATTTTGCCCTTTTATACAATTTGGAGCAGCAAAAATTGATACTTCCGGTTTGGTTAGGACCTCAATATTTTATGGACACCATCTACATACATACATCTTCATTTCCACACAATTCCAAAACTAACAAAACTGGAAGTGCAATTTCATCCTGCTCCAAACCAAGCACTGAACCAAATTAAATCCAAAACCCCAGCTTTAAACTAGCACAATCACTTGACCCGACAATTCCTCTTCCTTCAAAACCAAAACACCTTTTCTTCATCGTAAAACCAAACCAAACAACACTGCTGTACAATAAATTAACGCGCTTCGTTCGTCCAACTTTCAATTTACTTATTCACAACAACAACAAACCAACCCCGACACCAATTCGTGCATAACACACCCATAAACCAATTTCCCCTTTCCCTCACACCCAAAACCAATACCCCTCCAACACCAAAATCAAATTCACATATTCTCATTGTTTCATCAACTTTCTCTCAAAATTCACTCAAAAATAAAACATTTATTCAAAATTTTTTCAAGAAATGAAATAAAGTAAAATAAAATGTGCATTTATAGATATGAGAAAAGATGGAGCTGAAATGCAACCCAATGATTATTGGCACTGAAATGCAGCCCAATGATTATTGGCACCGAAATGCAACCCAATTATTATTGGCGCCGAAATGCAACCCAATTATTATTGGCGCCGAAATGCAACTTTTAATTTTTGGGTTTGGTGCACAAACGAAACCTATCGGCGCTCAAATGCAACGCCTGGCGCCCAAAAACTAGCGGCGCCCAAACAGTCTTTTTGGTGCCGCAATGATACCGCGCCAAAACAGACGCACCCAAACAGGCCGATCCGTAGAGGCCAGTGAATGGCTTCAAGTGGTAATTTATGATCCAAAATTTGTAGTTTTCATTGGTAAATTAATTGTGAAAAGTGTTTATATATTTTCCTTGACTATTGCTGATTTAGAGAAACTGGCTGGTTTATATTATGTGATGCTCATTGTGTAATTAAACTTCACTTAGTGCTCCTTTGTGACAACATGCAATTTCAAGGAGAGCGCTAAGTGTGTTACTCCTGGTAAAAAAATCTGTTGATTAATTACAGGTTTTCTTAACTTTTTTCAGAAAAGGAGTAGAAAATTTGTAGTTTAATTTCAAAATAATTATTAAAATTGTCTTACATTTTGTACATCTATTGCTACTTTTTGTGGAATTAAGAATATTAATTCTGCCAATATGAAATTCAAATGATACAAGACTGAAGATGAATCTATTAACATCTATAATTGGAAATAAATGTTTGTTACTTTAAATATGATTTCATGTAAAGACAAACTTGGTAGCTGAAGCACTCTTTTGGAAATTTAAGTTCTATTAATATCTTGTAATTAGAATCTCCATATGGAAAATGGATGTCTAAAACAAAATGGTGTTTAATAAATGTCATTTTTCTGTAGCCTGCTGTTTGCATGATATACATTGTTAAAATAAAAAAGTATTTAACCTTTCAGTCATTAACAACAACACATGAACAAATAGAATATACAAAAGAAGAATGAGAAAAGGCTTAAACTAGCCTTGGAAAGTTAATTTTAGAGTTATTAATGCTAGTTAGAACACAAATGTAAATGTAGTCATACCTGTATGCATTTGTATAGCCATAGCATAAAGTGTATCATAACTTTTAATCGTAAGGTTAACGTGAGACTTTTGCTGTGAATGAAATTTTGAAAATATTTTATTGCTGCTCGAAAGTGTTAAAATAGGTTTACCGTGGTAATGTAAGCACTTGTTACGTAACTGGGTTTGCTCATATATTTGAAGGAGGTTAATCGGAATTGAGGACTGTAAGGTGAGGGCTTACCACATACATGCTTCAGTTCTCTTCTTCCAGTGATGTTAACGAGATAGTCATTGAATTCTTGTGTTGTAGATGGATACAAATAAACGTAGGGCATTGTGCCGTTTTTCGTTTCTACAAAATGCACGTCGACCATTGTAGGTTCGCTTAAATAATATAATATTCTATCCACAGTTTGATAAGTACATAATACAAAAATCAGAGCAAGTAATGTAAAAAGCAAGAGACGTATAAGTAGTGGTTTTTTTTGAATCATCATTAGAGATTTGATGAATTGTGTTGTTTGGGCTTCTTCAGATAATATATTACTGACGGTGGATTGCAGTTTACTTTTCCTTCGCCTCTGAATCCTTTCAATCACTGTAATCCGTGTGTGTCGATTCATTTCGGATCCTTATTGCCTAAAAAAATGTTAATGAATAATGGCTTAACTTAACTGATGCTTTTTAACATCTACTGTCTTTGGACAATTGTCTTCCTTGTACCAAAATGTATTTCTTGTTCGCAGTAGCTATTCAAGCAGTAGCTATTGTATCCAAACTAGGAGAGATTGTGTTGCGAGTGAGCAAACTAACTGAAAAATAAATTATTCATTCGTTTATCAGAATCATTGTTTATTGTACTCAGTTGACAGAATTGAAATAGAGGTATAAAACAAAGTTGACAGCTTATGCAAATTATTCAGTTTATGAGTTGGAAAAGATCGAATTGAGATCGAAGGTTCATGCACGTGTTTATTCAATTCGTACGAAAATTTAGTGAATTGAAATTTTTTATTTTTAATAATAATATTCGAAAGAATTATTTCTGAATTAGATTTTCAACCAATGGTAAAAGAAGAGGTTGAAAATTACGGCTGGTGTGTCCACTGGATGCAAGTAGAAAAATGCATGCGTGCTTAATGTAAACTCTGCATGCAGCAGCGTCTCCACCATTTCCACTCAGCAATTACAATCAACCAATCAGGAGTGACATTAAGTGGAAGTGAGGGAAGTGGTTTGTAGTCATGTGATCACAAACTAGCTTCCTATTGGCTTTTCGCAATAATAGCAGCAGATGCATGCCATATGCAGACATTTTGTGTTACTGTTGCTGGCAGTCGGTAACATCCCTTAATGCACCATGCAGGTGTGTTTACCCTCAGTAGAAACACCAGTAGAACTGACCTCACAGTAAAGAGATTAAAATTTAATTTTTTAATTTATTTCATACTGTTTAACACTTCTAAGTGCATAAATGAATCTTTTCTGTTTCTTGAAATACAATTTTCTTGTTTCATTTATGTGAATTGAAGTAGTGGTCATTATTTTTACAATTTAAAATTATGATTTTTGTTGTAGTGTAGCAGTCTTGATCTGATAATAAGTTATTGAATAAACAGATTGAATTATGACTTTCAGTTGCGACTTGCACAGCAAACACAGACTTTGAGAGACAGCAAATATTTTGTATGAACTGGCAAATAAATATAATGGGACTTATAAATTCGCAAACACATACTTTCAGTAATGTTGATACTAAATTGTGCATGTGAGATAAATCAGCAAAATATATTTACTTGCTGACAATTTAAATAGATTTTCTTCAAAAATTACATTCTACGTTTACACCTGTTTTTGATTTTGTTAAAGTAATTTTATAAAGATGTTCTTGATTAAGCCTTAAATTCGAATTTTTGTCATTGGAAAAATTGTTGAAAAGAATTAACTTACTAAGAAATTAAATTTCTAGTTCCATTGAAAGATCAGCATAAGGCCTTGATGAGGCAATAATGACAAAGGCTTTGACTTATGTTGTTTTTTTCCTTACTAAGATTTTAACAGTTTATATTGCTATTTTAAGGTTAGAGAATGGAGATTAAAATTAAATAGAATATTCAATAATGGAGAAGATTGAATAAAAAAATTAATTAAAACTTATCATAATAGGGGAATTAAAACCAGAAGCTCATCAAAAGAATTTGCCATGTTGCTTGTAGAAGCCAGTTAAAAGTAACTGACACCTCTATAGCAGTTGTCTGTTGATTCCAAAAATTGACTCTTCCAAATGCCCTCATGTTTTATGCTGCCAGTGTCAATCATGAGATAACAGCAGGAAACTGCAATGTCCTGAAGGAATGGGACTTGGCTCCCTTTTTATTGTCCTGAAGGTTTATGAAAAATTCAAGAACTGTGCAATAACATGAGTGATTTAAAATATTATCAAAATTATATGATAGTTACTAAAATCTCAAAAATGTCATTCAAAAAATTTTATAATTTCATCAAATAATATTTAAGGGTGAAAATCTTTAATATCTAATTTATAGTAAATTTTTCCCCCTCTAGGTAGCATCGATATTACATCTTCACTTCCAGTAATTGCAGCAACTCCAGATGTTTTAGCATTGCTGAAACTGCTTTGTTTCTTCTTTGTTGAGAAGGTTGTGTGTTCTAAAATAATACTGATCTAGTCAATTAAACTAAACTATTTTGTGTTTTAGGTGCTTTTGATGTCTGATTCACTGCCAAAATTACATAATGGTATAGAACTTCACTTTTTCAATAGAAACTTGCACTAAATCTAAAACATTGATGGAAGTTTGTCATCAGATCGAACTTAAGGTAATGGTTTTTTGAGTATTTTATTAGAAATTAAGGAGTTTGTTTAGAATAATGGCCGTAAGGGATCCAAATGAGCCGTACCTCATGTGATAGAGCTTGGTGAGGTGAGTTGATTGAGCTAGGTTTGAGCTGCCGGAAGTTAACAGTTACGGAGCTATTCCGGTTTCAAAATACGATCTAGTGAACTGAATTTCAGGTTCCAGCTCACTTGTGAACTGTGCTTTACCTAACCTAGATAAACTAGCCGTGCCACCTACCTGATAACGCAAAAAAAATAATGAATCCTCCCATCGGCCATCATTCTAAACAGAGCCCGAAATAAAGTGTTAAAAATGCATTTTAGCGTATTAAATTCGAGAATTAGACACAAAGTTTTGGATATTTATAAATACTCGTTTATTTTAAATGACTAACCTCAATGTACATTTCTGTGAAAAATTTTATTTATCCGACTTTGTTGTAGTTTTACAACTGATAAGAGAGTGGATTAAGGGTTTGAAATTTATTTGTGCCAAGAGTGAAGTTTGAGAGTTATAAATATTGAAAAATTTGATCTTTTGATACAGAAAAAAATCATCTGCTGATAAAAACATGGGAAATATTTTTCAGTATAGTGAAAATTCTTTATTGTGCAGTAAAATATAAACTATTATCAGAAGTTTGGATGTGTAAATTAGTGTGAAATTGTACTGATTATTATTCTATGGATCAAATTTGATTTCAGTTTCAATTTTTGAATCAAACATTAGATTTAAAAATTGACATGAAAGGCTAAAAAAAACAATGTCAATAATAATAGGAAGTTGTTGTAAAATACTATAAATGTTTAATTTAACATTGACACAAAAATTATGAAGGGATTTTAGTTAAATTGAATATTCAATGATAGAAAAAACCGAAAGACCCGCTGTAATACCGAGAATAGATCCAATATTGCAAAGTAATTTAACAACTGTAAAAACGCTTTCTTCTATAATAACTTCTCGAATGTTGTCGCCGATAAGGTATTGGTAAAACGCTCCAGTAGTTGTACGAGCTACATAGTTAATGAAGGGATAGAATCTGGTTTCTTCGCAACGATTTTTACAAGAACAGGTCTTTTTCGGGTCGGTCTTAAATTGAGTCTCCAAATAAGATGTCCAAGTTGCTCTAGCTGAGTTTCTAGTGTTGCACAGAGGTAAAATGCTCTTTTCCATAAATGGTAATCTGTAGTTTTAAATAAATTAGGGACTTAGCGATTTTTTGATAACCAAATACTCAAAACATAAAATGCAGTGCGTTTGAGTGATTAAAATTTGGTTTTTAGTCATAAAATAAGCAAATTATGTCATTTTGAGCTAAACAATTTCTAACTAAATCAACTACTCACCACTGACAAAACTTTTTAGTTTGTTTTATATTAGCTGTCATTACGTGTCAAATATTTTAATTTTGAATAATTTTTTTTATGTTAATTTGCAAATAATGTTAAGCATAAAATCTATTGACATTTCATGACTTGTTGCAAATGTCATATAGCTTGATGCTTAAGTACCAAGCCTAAAGCTATATTGTGGGTTTAATTTAAGTACAATAAATCTTTACTCTTAAAGCTACATTAAATATGTGTGAATAGAAACTTGTCACACAAGTTAAATATAAATAGCATAGATTATAAAGATAAAATGTGAAGTATTACGTAATTCAGCAACGTACTTGCAGATAAATTGTTGCTTTTGTAGTTCTGCGTTGTAGCATTCTTTTTCGCACTTTGAAACTTGATCATTTGGTCTACAAGGTCTGTTTGGAGTGTTTATTCGAATAAACTGAAAAGTACAGCACTTTAAATTTTCGATTTAACAATTGTAAACTTAAATTACTGTTTGTCGGAAAATGTCAACATATAGCACATTTCCAGTTGCAAAGAAAATGTCTTTGGGATGGAAAAATTCTTGTTGCGGTAGAATAAATTGCTGATAATCAAGAATAAGATTAATTTCTAATATTGCGGTGCAAATGAAAATTATCTCACTGGTTCGTATTTTCTGCAATCTAATTTTAATTTGTCTGTTGGTTTTTTGTGTATAATAAACAGACGATTTCTCCTAGGTGAAAATTCCATAGTTACTGCATGGAAAATATTTCAATTTGAAATTTATAAAGTTTAAGACATTCAATTGCTCTTACTATGTTTGAATTCAATACAAATTCCAAATTCTGTTGATATAGTTCTTGGTTGGTACTGTAATAAAAAGTTATTGTGATGGTTCACATTAAGTGGCCTATTTATCCAGCATTTTCTGCAATAAGCTTAAGATTGCATCATTTTGTGATAATATAATTGTTCCACCAATTCAGAATTAGATTCATATACAGCCCCAGTTAAACAGTCCTATAAGATCTTATATGAGTGATCCCATAAGATTTATTAAATAGATAAGTATGGCTTATATATGAAAGTGAATGGGGTCAAGTCAGGTGATCAGCAGGGTACTGCTGATGACCTCATCAAGATAGCAAGAACAAGCTATCTCACACAAGGTGATGAAGTATTTCCCTTGCTTTAACCAAAACTTGTGCTTGGCAACATTACTAAGCTAGTGTGTAAAAAACTTGAATGGTATATTGAGTTACGGTTATATCTGCATTAAGTTTGTTAATCCGGTAGTAGCTGTCATAGTAAGAAAATGTTGACGAAGCATTCCATAATGAAAGTGGTTTGTTTACGAATGGTGATGCATTGTCCAGTAAATCAACAAGTTGATATTTATTACAACTAGAGTTCAAATTGTAGGCTAAAGTCATTTTAGCTTCAATTATTTCATCGCTATTATCGCATACGATGACTGATGGAAATTCAATGATATCATCTCTTTCAAGAAATAAATTTTTAACAAGTGGATAATCAAAGAACGAATCAATTTGGATATAAATCAAACAAATCGAGATAGAAATTAGCAATACAATCATGAGTGATTTCACATTAAACAGTGATTGCTCTTTGGTTTGTGGTTTAATTTTGTCTCGTATTGATTGAATTTTTTTTTTCAAGTGTTTGTCTCCACTGGTCATTTTTTTCAACCCTAAAAACATTTCATAGTAGTAAGTGGATGTTTCTAACAGTGTCAAACAGGACATGCCAAAGTACAATCCAATCAAACCACCGATATCGCATAACAAATATATGATATCATAAGAAAAGTATTCTTGGGATGTTCGAACGTTAGAATTTACAATTTGAATTGTTAAAGATTCGTCGTTGACATTATTTGTTCGTGATGATGTGATTGCCAGTTGAGTCACATCACATACTTTTTTGCATTTGCACTGTTTATTTGCTTTGTCTTGATTAATAAGATTTTCACCATCCAAGTGTGAGGTGTCATTACATTCATTTAAGTTTCTTGCTTCATAAAATGGATATCTATTTAAAAAATCAATAATTGGTCTATTTTGTAAATATAAGCTATTGTAAATATATAAAAGTTTACCTGCAGTTAATGTAATTGACCAAGCATTTGCGTAAGCAGTCATCCAATTTTTTATCACAAGGATTCCTCTTGGTGTTAATGAAATGGTACTAAGATATTTGAAAAATGTAATATTAGAGGTGTTGCGATGGATGATGGATGCATCCAACTAGCTTTCCTACTCCAACAAGTAGATCGGAGCTGCAAAGTGGCAGTCCACTTCTATCGACTTTTACACACAAAAATAAAGGCGGGCTTGAACATCAAAACTGTCACAAAACTTGTCACAAATACAGTCCTCCTTTTAATAGTTAGAAAACACCTTTTTCATAGTGTGTACAAACCCCAAAAAGTGGCTTGCAGACACCTTTATTTTGTTGTCATACCGCATAAATGTTCAATTTGTAATTCTTATAAGTGTGCAATAACAAAAAGGAGTTTAAATGGGTCTAAGACAAATTTACACTCTAATAACTTTATTTTGGGAGAGTATGCATGGCAGAATGCATGCTCACTTATTTTGTATTGTTAATCAGAGAAAGAAATTTCTATTGTAATAAAATAGTTGAGGTGTGAGATGAGAGAATCTTAGATTGGTTAGTTTTTGTGAAAACAATTGACTTGTCAGCTGAGAACTCTCATCACTGGGGACATTCATTTGATTTTGTTAAATTTTGGTGTCGATAACTGTGTGCATAGTTTCTGGCTGGATATTATCTCTCCAGAGTGACAATAGAAAAAATTTATACAGGCTATATTTGATGTTCCAGTTATTGCCCTATATCTTGATAAGATATAGGATTATATCAAATTATGATAAGATATAGGATTATATCAAATTATGGCAGCTGTATGGCCATATGCAATTGGATCTGGCCATATCTAATTAGATCTGGCGTATAACAAATCAGAGATAGCTATAATTTTTTTTCCATCCGAAAAATCCATACCCTAAATATAATAGAGAGTTTGCGGAGAACAAAACTTATGACTTATAACTTATAAATTTCATGTTAAATATAAGTCAGATTTATAATTAACATGGAATTTATAGGTTGTAAGTCATAAGTTTTGTTTTCCACAAACTCTCTATTCACTTGTTGTTTAGAAATAAATTTATCATTTGTTATAATAATCATGTTCCCTTATGTTTTCTTATTTGTAAAATTAACAACTTTTAAAAAGCAAAAAAAATACAATTCCTGCATGCCATATTCTAATGATTTACAAAAACAAAATAAATGACAAATTTTCCCCCTTGTCAGCAACGGATATGGCTAGTAATTAATTGACACTTACGTTTTGCACGTTGATGAAAAATTTTTGTTTTAACGATATTGAAAATAAATGTTGCAATCCATAATACATATTATATATTGTAGAAGATTGATGTATTAACAACTGTAATTACAAATTGACACTGAAATCTATCAATTTTATTTACTAAGGAGGAGAGTGAATTGAAATGAATATATAATTCACAACTGCATAAACGAACTTACGAATGTGACTCTACAGTTTTTTGGAAATTTAATGTTAATTGCCATCTTGTAATTTGAATCACCATAAGGATAGCCAATATCTGAGGAAAATTGTACTCTTTGCAAACTAATGAGATTATTAGTAGGGATAGGAAGTTTGTGCAAATACATATTTTTTTCTTGCATGCAAACATATGATCAAGTGGATAGCTGGACAAATTAGGTCAAAAGATGTGAAATAAAAATTGTGCATATTTTCACTTTTTTCATTTTAAGAGTATATTTTCATGGTTTGCTTTACCACAATTTACCAAAACTTAATATTTGGTAATTTAAAAAAAAACTTGTGAATTGTTCACAGTAATCAGTCCTTAAAATCAATGGGTTCTATTGTCAGAATTGGATTGGTCACATGATTGTGGTTACCAATCAGGTGATCTAACTTCATTGTACTATATAAGGAGCTTATTTGCCCAATTCCAGTATTGCCAAGGAGAATTTGTGAATATTGTTTCGAATATGGATAAACCTAAGCAAACATTAGAATCTAAATTAAGCGGATATGTCACCAAGTTTGGCAAAGATGTGTTTTCCACCAATAGTAAAGTGTTATTCTGCAAAATGTGCAACCATGCAATTAATGCGAAAAAGACTTTCGAAGTTAGACAACACTTGAATATAGCATGAATACAATGCAAGAAAGATGCAACAACCTAAACAAAAATTGTTGACAACAAATGGACAAAATTTACGACAGGCATTGGGTAAACAATCACAATTTAATTCTGATTTATGTCCTGCATTTCTTGCTGCTAATATTCCGTTACAGAAACTATCAAATAAAGTGTTTGCAGGTTTTCTTGAAAAGTATACAAAGGAGCATATTCCCGACCCCTCAACACTGCGAAAGGGTGACGTGTCACACACTTACAATCAAGTTTTGAACAATATCCATAATGATTTGCGAGATACAGTCGGACCCGCCAGTAGCGACCTCGGCTATAGCGTCACGTCCGGCCAACACTTTGATGCTGTAAGCAGATTTGCTTGTAGCGTCAACCCGCTTATAGCGTCAATTTAAGCCCGGTCCCTTGATTGACGCTATAAGCGGGTCCGACTGTAAATGTATATGGATTTCTATTGACGAAGTACACCATTCTATTGGTCGTGCAATTTTTCAAGATATTGTAGTATTTTAGCAGAAGACAGGCAACATTTATTTTAGTGGGGAAAATCTTAAAATGACATTTGTCAGTTATCTGTAAGAAAATCTTAATAATTTTTTTTCTAATTTGTTTTTTAAAAGATTTTTTTATCAGCATATTTTTGTGATTTTAGAGCATGTTCTGCAGATTTTAAGGGCATAAATGCATATTTTGGCATTTTTAAGTGCATGAACTTCCTAACTCTAATTATTAGATAAATAACTCTTTTACCACTATGGATTTGAATTGCTGGATAAGCAATGGTATCATAGTTTTTAATTGTCAGATTAACACGAGACTTTTTCTGAAAATACAGGATAAAAATTACTACTTGTTTTTTAATAATTAATAGAAGAAATTTACCATGACAACATGTGCATTTAGTATAAAACTTGGTTTACTCAAATATTTGAAAGGGATAAATAGATTTTGAAATTTTTTGTATTCAGATATTTCACATTGATCTTGTAACTTTTTGTTTCCAGTTGTATTTACGAGAAAATCATTGAATTCTTGTGTTGTTATTGGATATAAATATACGTAGGGTAAATTGCCATTTTTTGTTTCTATGAAATCAAGATGAACTGCTGTTGGTTCACTCAGGTAGTATAATATTCTGTCTGTGATTTGATAAGTACACAAAACAGAGCTTAGAAAGAGAATTGTAAATAATATGAGAGAAATTCGTTTTGATTTCATTGAAATGTTTAACAGTGATTTGATGATTGGTGGCATTGTGGCTTCTTTTAATAACAAGGAGGTCACAATTTTATTTATTTGAATTTTTTTAGGGAAATTGATTCCAACTTCTGCTCGAATTGGGTGCATCGAATGCATTTGGATACTGGTCGCTGATTTTAGCCGCAACTGGTTTTGAAATTGCATATTCTGTTGGCTGTTGTCTGTAAAGTAAATTTTTTTAATAAACAAATTAATAATTGACGGTATTTATAATCAGGTGTAAACAAGCATTGCAAAAATTTTACAATTTTGTAGTATATTAAATGATGTTAGAATGTGAAGGATAGGGATTGAATTTCATATTTAGAAATATGGAATTTTTTTATCTCACTACCCACCACTTCCTCAGAATCAGAAGTGATAGGGAAACTGTCACACTTTGACTTACTGCAAATGCACTCTTGCACATCCTCTGCATGTGCTACTGGGTCAACTGGACCATACATAGCACCAGAAAATTTATATTTTTAAAATTTTACCTTTATATTCTGATGAGTCTTGTTTAAGGTATGACTGTAATAGCATAATATTGCACAACTAAACAGTAATTGAAAGTGTTTAACTTGGTAATTTGACAATATAATTAGATAATAAATTATTTTACGTGACAGAAAATGTAATTATTTTAATTTTTATGACTTTAAAAGTAATCGAAAGTGCATGCATGTGTTTGGTTTGCTAACTTCGAGATATAATAAGAAATTTCAGAAAGTTGTTTTTTTGGATATATAGTGATAATTTCTAAAAAATAATATCCAAAATAGCAAATTGGATTTTTTTTCGATATATTTGCCAGCAATTTGATGATTAGTGAGAATTTTTTGTTTTTTGGACATTGGTGGACTGAATTTTTTTTTTTGCTGAATTATTATTTCATCTCTTGCTCAAATTAAGTGCATTTAAATGTTCATTTCTACTGAGGTTATGGACACTGGGTCAACTAGACCACACATAATGCCCGAAAACTAATATATTTTCAAAATTTTACCTTTACGTTGTGATGAGTCTTGTTTAAGGTACGACTGTAATAGCATAATATTGCATAACTGGCTTTAATAGTTGACTTGAACAGTAATTGAAAGTGTTTAACTTGGTAAGTTGACAATATAATTAGATAATAAATTGTTTTACTTGACAGAACATGAAATTTCTTTAACTTTTATGACTTTAAAAGTAATTGAAAGTGCACGTGTCTCATTTGTTAACTTGGAAATGTAATATTAATTTTAGAAAATTGCTTTTTTGGAAATATCTATTCAAAAAAGCAACTTTGATTTTTTTTTAGTTGTCATTTTATCTCTTGCTGAAACTGGGTGCATTTAAATGATCATTCATACTGCAGGATAATTTTTGAGATCATTTATGATGATCTCGAGTTTGTGTTCTGAGAATTAATTCGGTTAGGGGTGATCTGGGATGCAAAAATGGTTTTACAGTGAAAAGTAAATAGTTCACCATTTGTAATTTGCAACAATTGATATCATGCAAATTGGCAGGGGATTAAATCTGGTTTGGCTGATGTCTTCACCCTCAGTTGATGAGTTGAATCAAAACAGCTTTAATTTAATTTCTTTCTTCTGAACCATACACACTAAATTTTGCAAACTAAGCTAAATCATTTTATACCTAAATATACTTTCCTATTAAAAATTTTATTAGATTTATCCCTTAAGAATTACAATAATAAGAAAGGATGAAAATTGTGTTTGAAACATTGGTATAGAATTAATTAGATAGAATAAGAGTTTTTTTAAAGATAATTGTTTAAGTAATTGCTGCTTGAAGACTGTTTCATGTTTATGCTTGTAACAAAGTATAAAAGATGTGAAAGAATAATAAACTCTCGGCTAAGGGCTGAAGGTATTAGGTAGGCTTCTCATTACAACTGCCAGAATTGATGTACATAAATAGATAAAACCTTGACCAGAAATGTAATTAATCAAAATAATGATTTTTATAATCAAGAATGTTAACAACAACCGGTAATCATTTTTCAATAACATTCACTTTGGCAATAATGTAAAGATTACTTGTAGAGTGCTTTAAACTTATTATTCGTGTATACAAAATACAGACAAGAGATTGAAGAAAAATGTCAATTAAAACTTACCATAATTCAGGAATTTACAGAAAAAACCCACTACCACTAGAGATACTCACTGTGAGTTCAACCTTGCACTAAAGAAATGTAAGTTATATATTGCAGTTACTGGTGTACAAGATGCCAAGAGTTCGACTTTTATAAATTTCAGCTGTGATGAGAGCTTGTTTGAAATTCAGTAGAATATCGCCTTTGGTAATCTTCGGAGACTCTGACGTGGACTGATCAGAGCTTTACAGGTAAATGTGAGAAATTGATTGATTAAAAACTGATTGTTATCTAAATTGATTTAATTTTGCAGAGCTCATTTCAGAAATTTTTATCGAAGTTTAGGACTCATGTGGGAGGAAACAGTTGCAACTAATGGGAAATGCAGGTAGTCGTACATACAAAGTAATAATAAAATTAAATGTCCATGAAGTAGTCAAAAGGAATATAAAGTAAACTCTTCATTCTACAGCGACGTTGATCAAGTTCTTTGAAGTGCCAGTACGACTGATTTTGGATTGGCCTTTGGTGTTTTCACAGCTATTTACTTCACTCTCTTATTATCATGAAGATTCTATTAGATTGCATCAGGTACAGTTTAATATAATAATTTTAAATTCCATTTACATTAATTGCGTATAAACTGATTTTTTTTCTAGGAACCATTAAAATGTCTTGGCATCTAACCGACATTCACAAGAAGTGCCATTTCAAAAATGTCCAAAAACGACTCTTCGTTCCATCTTCAAAGGTGAAAGCGAAACTGGACACAAATTAAGGGGAACCCAGTTAATCACTTGGTCGTGTATTTCCCGTGATGCATCTGTCTAGTTAAGGGCTGGTATAAAGCTATCTGATAAGGCGGTTCAGTTGAAGGATCAACGTGAGCAGTTGAGTTTGAAAATCTGAAATTTACGTTTGATTTTTTTTGTTGGTTTTTTAGATAAAAATCTGGATTTCCAAATGTTTAATTTTTAATATCTCCATTTTTTTCAATGTGATTAATGGACTTATAATTAATTTTTTAAGATGATAAAAAAAATAACTTAAACATTCTAACAATAGATTTTCATTTCTTATTCCTGAATTTTTTAACTTCCCAAGTGACAACCAAGTTCTTTCTAACGGCTTGCCGGTTCCGCACGACTACGTGATGAAGCGACGAGACGAAGACACGAAGGAATTCAAACAAGAGGGCACGGGACCGGTTTTAAAAATCACGAGACCCGGATTTTGTGTGCTTCGCGCGCAATGACTATTACGACGAGTACGTTTCTTCTCCCGAAGTCAGGTAGTTGGAGCCAGGTACACGAAAGAGATTGGTTTGTGTTTTCGTGAGTGTCTAGCTCGTAATTTATAAAGAATTCATTACAGAAGACAGTACCACGACCATGGAAGTCAGTAGCACGGCTGCGGAGCCAGGCACGCGAAAGAGATTGATTTATGTTGAAATGTTAAAAATTATCGTTGTGTAGAAACGGGTAAATGAAATAAACAATCTCGTTTATTAGCGCAAAATGGTTTCTTTATTTTCTTCTCTATTCAACTCGAGCGAGAGAACTAAGGTAAAAAAAACTAAGAAGGTATAGTACCATGAATCAAATGACAGTATAAACAATGGTATCATTACATCGATTACTGATTTTTTTAAAATTTTTTTTAAGGTGCCAAAAGGATAGAGGATATTGATGCAGAAATCTCGAAATCACAAATCTCGAAATTAACGAAAACAAAAAAGTCATTTCTGCGGTATCGCCTGTAAAAAAGAATTCGAATTGATCAATTAGATGCAAAATTAAACTTAAGTATTTATTTATATTTAATTTCTTGCTTTCAGATTTAGAATTTCATGAAGGATTGTGATCGATTTAGGACCGAAAGGTAATAAGATCGCAATAATTTACGCTTTTATTTTTTATCGATTTTTAGAAAGAGGAACGAGAATTCGAGTCTCACTTGGCCTCAAAGACGGCACAAAATCGGCGAACCAAACAACCGTTCGAGTCAAGCTTCCAAAACATTGCCTCGGTGCAGTCATCG
>JAQIXT010001257.1:0-17420 GCA_034700445.1 Stenotaenia linearis | reverse complement strand
ATATACAACACTTCCTAATCACATATTAGGCCAATATATACACTTTCTTGGTAAACCAAGCCAATAAAGATTGTAGTTTTATCTAAGGTTATTTTATCTAAAGATTGTAGTCAATCACCCATATTGTAGTCAATCAACCATGTTTTGTTTCAGTATCAGAGCAGAGGGTTCTGGACAAAAACAAGAGTTTATATACAGTTTTCCAATTCATTATGGGTAAGGAGGGGCAAATTACCTCCTTAACCCATTCGTAGGGGTTTGGGATTAGCCAAACTCCAATAGTACCAAAGGGATTAAATCCCTGAAGCAGAGACCTCTGTTGACTCCATGCTTATCGTTAGGGTTAGCTACCCTAAATATTTAATCACGAATAAAGTTGCACTTGAATCGTAATTCTGACAAGATATTTGGATTCTACGTATCCAAATTCGTGGGAATATTTATTGGAATCCAATAAATAGTAAACTCTTGAATTATTATGAATTAAATGGGTTTTCAACCGATACTACGGTTGGTTACTATGGCGACGGGTGCAGATGACGCGCACTCGCCATTCCAACCGTCACACATTCCCCCGTGAGGTCGTTTTCCTAAATAAGACCTCATCACATGCATACGGGTCCGCTACGAGTGTTGAGATGATGTCACGCAACTGTTCGTCATATCCAAGATGGTGGACAGTGTTGAGCGCGAGGTGCTGGGATACAACAACCAAAGCTGGTTTAAAAAATAAATCATCGACGTTTCGATTGATTATAAATAACAATTCTAATCGTGAATCAATCGACAGCGAGTTCGCTAAGTTTTGAAATACTTTACATCTCTCGAACGTACCAATGAATCGATGGTTCGATCGCGATCGGGTCTCCGTTTCCATGGCGACGTAAGAATATGTAAGTCTTCAAAATATATCGAACTATTGATCGGTTTAAATACGTAAATTACCTTTTCTTTCCATAATTACGGCTGGCCGTAGTAATAATTAATTCAAATGTTGAACTTGTAGTAACTTACGATGTATTAGCTTGTTCCTGAATAAAATAACTTTATTTATTTGATCAAATCGAGTTTATGATTATTTCCAACCGTACTTCTACCACTCGGATATTTCCAGAGGAAAACAATTGACAATTCAATCGTTAGAATGCAAAAACAACTACTTTAATAAAAATATTCTATGTTAGTACTTTTACAAAAATAAAGTAAGGCGGACAATTCCGTCTAGGAAATTTCCGCTTTTAACACGACTCTCAGGGTTAGTTCATGATTATGTTTTCAAACACTTAAACGAGAAAATAATTCTAAACTAAGAAAGGGAGGGAAGAAACTTTCTCCCTACCTTCTGGTTACATTAAATAAACAAAATTTTCTTTTAACTCCTAAATTTCGAAGATTCGAATAAAATGTTAGCCAAAAAATGAATTACACCCTTTTAAACTAGAATACGGTGAACACACGTCGATTTTTCGACATCAGTGGGTGATTTAGAAACAGTAATCGTGGATCTCTGGATGGTGGGCAAGATCGACGGATCGAAATCCCTACCACTCGAGGTTTTCTCCAGTGGCCAATGGATCGGGAGTTGCCAGAGGGGCTCAAGCGCTCTCGACTTCGGTGGGAGAACGATCCATTTCCTCGGTTCCCGAAACTTCGGTCTCCTGCATGACAGTCGGAGGCGTCTCCATCTGATCGCCCCAAGTTGGTGTGGGCGAATCTGTGAGTTCTTGAGTGGTGTTGGCAAACTGAATGGACGTTTCAAACTCAGACGTATCCATGGTTTCGGGCTCATGGTGGAGTTGAGTGAGGGTTTTCTCAGCCTCCGGGACGGATGAGTCCAATACATCGATGATCGGTGGTGTGGATTCCTCCAGAGTGGTCACGACCTGGTCGACCGAATCCTTAACGAGTTTCTCTGGTTCTGCGTGCGTGGATGTGGCTCGGGGTGCATCCGAATCGGACGTATCGGGTTCCTCAACCGCGTCTTCAAACCATGAAGCTGGTAATTCACTTGGAGTCGAGGCGCGGACGTTGCTTTGGGTGATTTCTTCTTCCCATTGGCGGTAAATCTGCAGTAATTCTTCGCGTTCTGCCACTCGGCAGGCCCACAGGTGGATGTCGGGACCCATTTCCTCCTGGCACGCATCCGTGGCACGCTGCCAGATGGCGACGGTGACGATCAGGGGAAACCGAAATCGTTCAAAAGCTGTCGCGTAAATGGCTTCCACGATGAGATTGATCAAGTTGTGAAATTCCATGTTGTGGTCCGCTCGCTGCTTGATGCACTTGGTTGTCTGGACGAAGAATCGACCAAGTTCCTCCGCTTCTTGCGTTGACTGTTCCGACATGAGTGATGTACATTCGCGGTTTGGCATTGGAACGCAATAACGGCGTGGGACAGCGAGGAGTTTTTCTTTACTCTTAATTTCTTCTAATAATGGAGAAACTTCCATCTCCAATGTAGTAGGCTTCTTTACTCCTAGCGGGGCTACAAAGTTGGTCGGTGCTCTTGGTTTAGCGCATCCGATTCCGGGTGCGCGAGGTAATGATGGGATTCCTGTCATAGCGTCGTTGCTATTAGAATCGGTGGCTCCGAGTTGGATAATCAGAGGCGCAACTTGTGGTGTCGAAGTTGAAGTAATCGCGGGAATCTGCTTACAACGGTCGACGTGGTGGCCATGGTCAATGGGGTTGTTCGTGGGACCCATGGTTGTGCATGTTCCAACTGGGGTCTCCAATTGAGGTTTTCTAGGATATCGGAGATGTGTTGGCGAAGTGTCGCGATATTCTCGTCGGAGTTCAATCCCATCTCGGCTGGCGGACGAAGGGACATTTCGCTACCGTCTTGATCCTCCGTGATGGCGAAACATCGCCGACAAGTTGCCAATCTACGCTCGTTAAGGGTTTGTCGTGCACCTTTCCAAATGATGGGTAATAAATCCTTCTTGAATGGTACTCCTTTGAGTACATAACCGGTGCCGTAGCAATTGTAACACAGGATGAAGTGTTGACCGCCTCGAGTATTGGTCAACCAACACTCATGTTCGCAGAGGTGACAAGGCGAGAATCGCGTTGTATCGTAATTCGTTTGAAGCACTGGGAATTGCTCTGCCAAACGGAGTTGGAATTGATGGTGCCTCAACGCTTCTCGTCGAAGCACCAAATTGGATGGTGGTGCATCTCTCTGGCGTTGACGTTCTTGGTACCAATTTCGATTCTCGGGATTGGAAATGGTGTTGTCTGGAGCGGTAACGACCGCTGCCGTGGTGGCTGGTACGACTGGGATTGATGCGGTGGTCGCCGGTGCGGGAATGGGAGCCATTGCGACGGTTTCGGCCGGGCTGACAACTGCAACTGGCTCGGCGGCGGTGGCGGTGGCCAAGATTGGCTGCGCTGGTTGTAGTGCGGCTAAAGCCGCGGTCATCTCTTGCAATAGCCGAGGAATGTCGGCAGTGGCGGGTACTGTGCTGGGGACTGCGATCGGTCGGACATCGGGGATCAAAGCCGGTATCGGTGGGTCAGCTGGTCGACGAAAGTCGGGATCTTGACTACGATTGTTGACATCTCGACGGACGCAACTCTGGCTTCGATCATTGCCTCGACGATCGTGGCGGCTCGGGTCTCGGGACCGAAATGACCATTCTTCTCTGTCTTCCTGGTGTCGATACCGGCCTTCGTTAGCACGATACCGGTCATCGGGTTCCTGTTGCCGGCGGCGGTGCATCTCCTCTGCCTCTTCGCGTCATAGGCGGGCTTCCTCTTCAAGACGCTGACGACGGCGCTCTCCCACATCGTCGTCCACCCATTCGTATTGAGTCGACTCAAGATACTCTCGGGTGTTTCTGCATTGATTCCTGGGTCCTTGTCCACATTGGGCGTCATCGTTATAGGTGGCCCAATCTTCCCAAGGAATTGCTTCCCGTCGTTCATCGAGGTGTTTCCGGAGATCCCGTGGGTTATCCCGTCGTCCTTGATTCTCTCGGCTGTCACGGTTGTCTCGGTTATCATGGTTGTCTCGGTTGTCATAGTAGACGACGCGTCTCGAATCCATCTATAATTGATTTAAATTAGATCGAAATTCGATTTCCAATGACTGTTCTCGTTCCTTGTATGTATGCAACAACTGGAAGTAGCACTGTTCGTGTTGATCGTGTGGCTTTATATAGTCTAAAGCGTGTTGGATCTTAATTCACGTGACTTTAATCACGACGCTTCGTAATTACGTATCATAAAATACATTTAAAATTTCGTGGGATGATTACGATAATTCGTATTGATATAGGGTGCCTGTTTAATTAACTATTTTTATAACGATAATTTGTATTTTATTTCGTATAGATGGTTAATTAAATTATTTCTTTAGGATGCGTTAATCACATGTCTATTTCTTTTCGACAAAGACCTGGGATCGATTTCGACCAGACATACATGCCTGTTATTTCTTTTATTTTGATAAGAATATTCTTCTTGTGCCTAGTAGTAATTAAAGGATGGATGGATTGTCATTTGGATATGAAATGCGCGTTCTTGTATGGTGACTTAGAGGAGGAGTTGCATTTAGAACCTCCTCATTACATGCAATATTCTGATTACCATATGTGGAAATTACAAAAGTCTTTATATGGTTTATGTCAAGCTGGTAGATGTTGGGGGGAAAAGATTGATGGAGCCATTCGTAAACAGTGTTGGGCACGCTTGCGCTAATTCTAGCGGCGCTGATGGTAGCGGAGCTACTTCTGGTAGCGTCACTAACAGCGGCGCTATATTTTAAATACTGTAGCGCTTCTGTAGTGGGCGCTATTAAAAATTTACATAAAGCGCCGCTACAGGACGCTTGTACAATGCATGATGTGTCTCACGTTACGTGACTTTGAAGTCATTAGAGAGTTTGCAGAAAACAAAACTTTTGACTTATAACTTGGGGAAATAAATCCCATGTTAATTATAATGTATAATTAACATGGGATTATAATTAACATAAGATTAATTAACATAAATCTAACTTATAATTTATAAGTTAGATTTATAACTAAACATTTTCCATTTTGATAATTATCACAAAGGTAGCGTCCGTACAAGCAGAGAAGTAGCGCTAGCTAAATTCGAAATCTACATAGTTTTCTTGCCCAAATTGAGTGGTTATTATAATCTGGGATTTATTCATATTTTTCCGGAAATTGCAAATTTGTTTCTAAATTTGCCGCCAAACCTGAAAAAGGGTTCGTAGCGGCCAAAATAGTGACCCAATGTTTAAATAAAGTGGATCGTGCGGAGGCACCCGCAAAAGCAACAGTCTTGCCTTACCCCAGTTGGATAATGAGGGACCCCGAAAGGCCTAACTTAGTTGTTTAACCCTAAACGAGGGTTAACCGATGCTCGAAGAATCATCTGCCATGCTCAACGCTCCGAATACATCCAGAAGTCCGTGATTGACGAAGACCGACGTCAGGCCCAGAAGAAACAACGAAGAAGAAATCTCCGAAGTTCCTGGAACTAGTCGACAGCAAGTAAGGCTCGGCGCAGCATTGCAATCGTGGCCCCAGGACCCGAGGAAGAGAAACATCAAACCTCCTAGACAACACGCTGGCCATGAAGCCACCAAAAAAACCGTAAGCAAAGAAAAATCTCGATCAGGAAGTCACCAAATTGTAGCAAAAGCTTACAATTACTACTGAAAACGTTCCAACATTGTTGCTGTTCATATTGTATTATATTTGAAATATGTATTGAGATATATTAAAGTGTATCGACGTGTATTGTTTGCATCTTTGATTGTAATGAATTGATTCAGTGTGTCATGAAACTGTATTTGATATTGAGTTGATTTGTTTGTTTATTTTTATAAGTTACAATGTTTAACACCCAGGTGTATTGTATTTGGGTTCAATGTATTGGACCCCTAAAGCGTAATATATAACAGGTGACCAATTGTTTGACCTGTTCACATTGTTGGAAATCAGAAGTCAATAAACAAGAAGACTTGTTTTGATCGGGTTGTAAAAGCTAACAACTGATGATTTTATTCAACCACCTTTGAAGTCTGTTTGCTGAATAACAAGCCAAAACTAACTGTTGCGATCATTAACGCAACAATTCCAATTGTTTTAAGCCATTGTGAGTGGTTAAAATCACAAACTTTGCAATGGCCCAAGGAAATTTACAAATTTCCTTGGGCCATTGCACCAAGAGAGTTACAATTCTTTTACAATTATACATTATACATTATTTTAGTTGAATAAATTAAGGTTTTATTTGGGAAATAAACGTTTGATTTATTTTCTGAGTTATTTGTGATTTATTCACAAATAATCCTAATTTGCATAAAGCAAAAGGTAAGAAATTCACAGCCACGACAAGTGTTTTTTCTTTTTGGAATTAGGCCTAGGATTTCTCCTTTCCAATAATCAACAAGATTATTACTCAAAAAACAACAGTTTCCAGGTTACAATCCACGTGCGACACGAAGCAAAGCGGCATGAGACAGCGTGTCGGCGCGACAGTCAGTCGCACGTTCAGTCTACGTTGGGCGTTCAGTCCACGTAGAGGTGTCTGGCCCACGTCGCACATTCAGTCGTTGTCGCACGAGACTCTAAACTAACCGTTTGCGGCATATGCGGCTTCCATGATGGCATCGTTGGTGTATATAACACAGGATCTCTTTCAAGAGGCGATGGTGCTCTTTACAGTCGGTGGCAATGATCCTGGCGATAGCTTACAGCATGCTGGACGGAGACGTTTTGACCTCGTTCGCTATGGCCGTCCAAACCAATGAGGACTGTTTCGGGAGGAGGGAGGATCGCGTCGATGTGCGGATAGTCTCTAGGCTTGTCTTGCTTGATTAAGTGGCGGACCGATGGCATGTCAGGATGTGTAGACGCAGTACCTGTAAAAATCTCCGTTTCCCATCCTGGAGTGATGGGTAATTTTACCCATGCAAACGTTCGCCAGATGTTTCGAACGCTCGCGTTCGATCCATGAAGGCATTAGTGTTGATGATTGGAGTCCGGGACTGAGTCTCTTTGTTGCCCATGTGCTCAAAAATGCATGGGCGTGGAGGAGGGTCCGAAGCCTGTAACGAAGCCCGGTGCCTCGCGTCAGCGATGCGTCGACTGGTTTCTAGGGTATGGTGCGAGGCCTGGAGTCAGGGATCCACGTGACATGGACTGCCAGTAATGCTCCGTCTCCACGCCGGGTCTGTTCGGGCTAGTACTTCACCTGCGGATGTGAGTCTTGGCCAGTTTGGCTAGCGATCGTCGTCGGGCACGAGTCGACTCGTATCAGTTGCGTGATGGCTTTTCACTCAATCTCTCTCGGTCTTTCTCTCGGGCCCTGGTTTGCAGCACACTGGCAACTGTTGCGGTACGACTCGACAGATCGTGGTCACCCGGTTTGAGGTGCACTGGCAACTGTTGCGGTACAACTCGACATCGTGGTGAGTTCCCTGAAAAAAGATCGGGTTTTTTGAGCTGATCAGTCCATTTCGCAACGAGCGAGGAAACTCCTCCACCGTCGAAGCTCGTCGGACCCATGCTGCGTCCTCGTCTTCGTTTAATTGAGCGGGTGATTGGAAGCGAGAGTGATCCAACAACGGGCCGATTGCAACGATGGCTCTCTTTTCCCCCTTTTCCTCTAACTTGTCAGAGGGAAGCAAAACGGGAGTGGGAGATGCCGGCTGGCGACTGGTCCCGTCGTAAACGTCTAATGACAATTACTTGAGGATGGCAGGAGAGATTTTGGAGTTAGGGGTGATCGCGTGTTTGTATCCACGTTGAACGCTCAGGCGTGTGGACAGGCGACGTGGGACTCAAATATTATATTTCTTCGTTTCTCCAGGGGTTTCAGCGAGCGTCCGATCTCGACAGCCGCTGCCGCCTTACATTTCGGTAAACCACACAGGTTCCCCTCCTGTGATGGGACAGGCCGAACGCATATGCGACTCTCCTAGCATGACTGCATGTGTGTGTGGAGGTGTCATGGACTTTCACAACTGGGACATATCTTAATTTCAATTAAAATTAAAATAATTATAACAATGACAGTTATACACTAATTATGGTAAAACTAATTATGCTCCTCATTTTTTTCTTGAAGTGCATTTGCAAACCACTTCTTTAACGATTGGGTTTCAGTTGTGTCTGCATTGATCTGTGTAATAAATATTTGAATATTTTTAGTGTATGACTATTTAATGTTGTTGCTTAATTACCCAAGAAGAAGAGGATGCATTATAAGTCAATTCTTTAGAATTGTTATATGATTTAATTATAGCATCTTTTAAAAGAATTGTATCATGTACAGTTGCATTAAAGTGTTTGTCTTGCTCAGACCAAAGCGTTATTTTGATCTGCCAAGCAAACACAAACCACAAACCATGTGCTTTGTGGCAATGTCGATAAAGTATTTTCATTAATTATAATGTCATGATAAAATCGATGGTTTCTTTTTAACCACAATATTGCATTCCAAACACTTTGACATCTTACATTGAAATTAATGACATTATCTTGTACAGATCGTTGTTGGACTATAATTATAGAATTTAAATTGTCTAGTGGTATTGGCAATTCCTTAGCAAATGTTGTTACATCTTGAGCAAAATTAATAACATTTCCACTGTAAGCTAATTGCTCATTTTTCACTTTATACACCCATTCAACAGGATGGATTCTAGCAATTAATAATGTCTCTATCATAGTTAAATTCAATAATTCTTCTGGAACTGTTCCTGGATTTAAATTATTCATTTCAGAAAATAAACCAGGATTTCTTGCACAATAAATACAATGTCCACTTAATAACTTTAAATTAGGAAATGAACTGGAACACACATCACAAGATTTCCATCTCCATCCTTTACAATGACTTTCAAACTTGTTAAGCAGAGAATAATCCATTTCTTGATAGTTATGAAGTGAGTGAACCTCTTTTATAATAACATCTTGTTGACTCTGTTGTTGTGTGGATCCACAATTCATAACGTTATTCATATTCACATTCTTTTGTCTCTGTGTCCTTAACCGCTTCATGTTTTTGTAATTTGAAACGTAACATTTCTTTTGTTTCGGCATTTTAAAACAAAACAACAATTTCCCTTTTGTATTAAACTACCATCTGTTATCTAATAACAGAATAACATGCTTTACACACCATCAATAGTTATTTATTATAAAAATGAAATAAATAATCCACTAATTAACAATGCAACAAACATTTACTTCAACAATGTGTAATGTGTTTCCTATATGTTTTTCTCACTTAGCAACACCTTAGCAACACTGACCATCAGTGGCCAAATCACTTCCATATTATGCCTACTCACTTGAGCTTGGTTCATTAAACTCATTTCAAATATCACCGTATTTTTAAACTCAACAGGAAAACCTCCTATTCTGTTCAAAGAATGCCAAAAACATCAATTAAGAGCTTCGCTCGCTTGCTACGCTCGCTCGCTCATCAAAGGCTATATCAGTAAGTGCAGTAGCTGTTTGAAGAAATTAATTCCTCCACCGTTAGGATTTCAAAGCAAAATTGATGAACAGTTTTGCTTTGGACACTTTGAAGAATGTTTTTTCAATACGCATACAAATTCTGATCAATATCAAAAAGGTAAAGAATTATTTTCGGTTATTTCCAATCCGCTCCGCCAGTCCGCTCCGCCAGTCTGCTCCGCCTGTCCGCCACTACTTTCTGCATCCTCCTTTTAGGCACGGTCTTCTTCAAGTGGGAAAGTGGTTACAACTGCAGCAGCTGCAGCTACAACCACGACCAAGGCAAGGACGGTCACTACAAGTGCATTACCGCACCGTAGTCAACCATCCAAGTCGGAGTGCAGCATGAAGCTTACTCCAATCACTACAGCGAGCGCTACAGCTGAAAGCAGTGATAAAACAACAACAGGTTTGAGCTCAGTCGCTCGCATCTTGTTTCCACAGCGTGGTACGACACTTTCTCCTGTCACTGATGTGGGGGAATCGTCGGCTTCCGAAACTATGCGCAGCAAACTGCTCACAAGTCCTGAAAACCCGCTTGTTGCCATGTCGAGGCCTATTGTGCATAGCAGTATTCCTCGCACCGACCTTTTAGGGGATTTGAGTGCCCGTGTCTCTAGCGGCCTCGATCCCATCCAATTTGCCAACCCTTTCCGCATTGCAGTTGGTATCATGGAACGCCAATACAGGCGTGAAATGACAGCTGATGATTTCGATTCTCAGCTCATTGAAAGCTGCATTCGAGCTTACAATAGTTGCATTGCTGCAGGGGCACATGCACGCTTCAACAGTTGAAAGCGTGTTTCACCTGCCAAGAGGAACCGCTTCAAATGTAGCACAGGAAGGTCAAGCAAATCCCCCTTCAGCTACAGTCACAAGTGCAGAAGATGGAGTAAATCCTTTGAGCACACCTCCATTGTCGCATCGTAACGACTCAACGACAATGTCACCACCTTCAGGACCGTTTTCACCACTGTTCTCACAACAAGAACTGGCTGATCGATTTGCTCGAGCAAGCCCCATTGTAACCCCTGAAGAGGAGTGGGATAGTGCAAGAGACCCTCATTTACACAAAGTAAAGAGGAAATACCCTTGAAGAAACATCCTTCACAAGAGAGGTGGAATTTGCGGATCGACACTTTTACAGATGAGAGAAATGACCTACCCACCTACGCTCAGCGCGGTTTGAAAGTTTTTCTACCAATAGAGAACATGAACAGCTTTTCAACTGGGCTACAACCAAGCCGTTCACCCCATTCTCAACGAGAACAACAAGAAATTGACTCTTTGTAAGCCAGTTATGCAAGTGGAGTTGAGCAAAATCAACCCTTTTCAACAGAATAATGAGTTCAATCAACATTTAAGACAAGGCCAAACTCTTCTGCAGAGGAAAAGTTATAGCCAGAGATCTCAAACACCATCAGGTGATGAGGTGAGCAAGATTTCATTTGAATGCAAGTTCACTCCTCCGTGCACAGCGAAGGAAGAAGTCATACACATTCGAAACATGGCTCCACCAGAGCCAGTGCTTTACACTATACTTACTAAGCTAACTAGGATGGTATTTAGTATCAAAGCCAGAATTCAAGATGTGGAGCTTATCCTTCTTGAAGAACAACTCCTCATCTTTGGTGGAGTGCAGTTGGAAAATCAACGTAGTTTGGAGAGCTACGGTGTTGAGTACAGCGACACATTAGACTTAATTCTAGTGCCTGTATCTCATAGGAGTCGGTCTCGATCTAAACATCGCAGTCCTTCTCCAAGATGTGAGCGTTGTCTGTCGTATAGTCATGATGAAGCTCCACGTCACCCTCCAAGAGAGCAGAAGAAAGCCTGGCTTATGGAATCCTAGATGCTCATATCTCACAGAAATGCTGCGTGTAGCATGTGGAGTGAGGAGCAGTCCTGCACATGTTGGCCACTGGTGTACCAACGATGTTACTTCATCAAGCCCATGAATGGCTCGATGGCAAATAATTCCAAACTTGGAATGACTTTGCCAAAGAATTCATGTCCAAGTACAGTGAAAGTGCTGAAGACCGAGGGAAACGTCTCGGAGGTCTTCAACAATGCGACGGAGAGGTGCCTAGAGCTTACATTGATCCTGCCAGCCACTTGTTTAAAAGCGTCCCAGGTATGATCAGTGACTCCGATCAAATGGTTCGAGTCTGCGCAGGATTCTCACCATTGACTCACCGTCGACAATCCATCATGATGCGCTGCATGATGGATTGTCGTGGTCCCATCACAACCTCGTTTAGAGCGTTGAAAGAGTTTCTCGACCGGCGATATGCCGAATTCGAGAAACGATACAATGCCTGCTTGTCGGCAAAAGACTTGGAGGCAACCTGCAAGTTCCAAGAACATATTACGGAAGTACATACCCAAGGAGTGAGGGGTATTTTCATCCTCCCTTCTACTATGTAGTTAACTTGTCAACAAAACAATCAGTCATAACATGTGACCCCACCTGGATGTGATACCACCTGGATACCATTATAAGCAACTAAAGGTAAACAATGATTACAAATACAATGTGATACCAAATACAACCATTTCAATACCATTAATCACTCTATGATATTAATATAACACTATATAATAGAATATAAATTTGAAAAACATCTTATCACACATTACTAAACCAATAGAATCAAATGTCAACATACTCCCTCATTTTTTAGTAATTGTGTGTAAAAAAATTTTAATAAATAGATAAATGTATTAACAATATATAACAAAGTTAACAAACTACTGTATAATATCAATTCTACAAATCAACTGTTCCAAATACTTTACCAGAAGAAAATATCTCCGAGTCTCACAAACTAGGTTGTTAACTTTATTATCCAAATTATCGGTTCAATTCGGATAATATTTACCTAATCCGGGCGTGTTGTCTAAATTATCGGATTTATTCGGACAACATGTCACGGTCCAGTAAATCGCAACTAATAGCGCTGTCAAGAGATGACGCTAACTCAATGTAAACACTTCTATTTTTTGATTTTGTCACTTGGACCCATTTCAATTAGTCATCCTATTACTCAATCACTTCCTGATTGAGTCATCAATTGGAAATTTTCCACTTTTATAGTTTCACCCAATAGTGGATTTACCCACTAATTAAAGATGCAGAGCTTTCTTGGTCGATCTAGACCAAGAAAGAGGGTCTTTTGCACTGAACTGCTATACGGAGCAGTTGTCCTGATTTAGTTCATTGGTACCACATTGCTGACCAGATTAGTAGTTCTAATGTGTAATTGATCTAACCATTAATACATAAGTATTGGCCATGTCCCGCTTATGAATGGTTCATTTTCTCATTTATCCTGCCCTTTAAGTGTTTAAGTTGCCCTACGACTGAAGTTTGTTGAGTTATTGCGGTTTGCCCAATTTGTGCTCTCTCTTTGTGTTTAATCTCGATGATTCAGATGTTAGCTACATTTATTTCGTGGGGATTTGGATTCTTAGTTGTTAGCATAGATAAAGTAAGTGATTAGTTCTTTGTAAATAGTGCTTTTCATTTGGGTACACGGTGCATTGGCGTGCACTACAACACTTTAAAACAATTCGGCTGTTGCATGAACGCGGCAAGTGTTTAATCTGCTCCCTCGCAGCGATTATTCATATTTTAGCGCTGCGTAGCCCACACATCTAAGTTGACATAGCTTCTAGGCTTATACCGAAAAGCCTGAACGTGACAAACATTTTTGGATTTTCTTAAATACATAAATACAATTCGATTATATTCAATTGGTAAAATAATCAGTTAATTCTTTTAACCATGAATGCGGTAAACGTTTAGTGAGCATGTCAGCCTTGTTAAATTTAGTTCTAACATGCTCTAAATGGTCCTCGGCCAAAATAATCCCTGACATATTGTATTTTAATGTCAATATACTTCGTACAGGAATTTTCAACATTGTTTTTAATGTGGAAAATTCCAGCTTCATTGTCCATAAAAATTATTGGTATGAAGGTATTAATTCAAATTATACAATTTATTTCTTTAACTATTCGAGCAAACCACACAAACTCTTTAACCAACTCGATTAAAGCCAATAATTCACTTTCGAGGGCTGAAAGCACGATGAGACCTTCTCAAATACTTCTCCAAGCAATGGGCACGTTACCAATATATATGAGATAATTGGATGTAGATTTGCATGACAATGTATCGGAGGCCAAGAGACATCCGTATAACCGTACAGTTTTAATGCATTATCCTTGGAGTATGTAATCACTTTGTCTCGAGTTGTTAAGATATAATTGACCAAATGTTCAACATGTCTCCAATGTTTGAGAAACGCATTATTGTTGAACTTTGCCAGATAGTTGACTGCATACAAGATGTCTGGCCTCGAATGCCTGGCCAGGTACAGCAAGCTGCCAATGTTGTTACGGTAAGGCGAGTGATGATTGATATCAACATCCTTCTCTTCGATCGATATTTTCTCGAGAGCACACAAATTTGTTCCAATTTTCATTGGTTCATATGTCGGGATATATGGTATAAACTTAAGGTACTCGTGGACTTTGTCGATATATGACGTTTGATATAAAATCACACTGCCGTCTGATTTCCTGTCCACTTGAACTATGAGAAATGTTTTAGTAGGACCTATTTTAGTGATAGTAAATATGCTCTCGATTAATCCCACTGTTTCATCCAATACCTGTTGATTTCATCCGAATACAAGAATATCATCGCCATAAATACAAATGACAATGTCTCCTTTAAGTCGATATACATATTTTTCAGTCAAAAGTGGGGTAAAACCAAGTTTGCGAATAGTCTGATGCAATTTTTCTTCCCAGCAACGTCCTGATTGGCACAAGCCATATAACGATTTCTTAAGATTCCATACACGGTCGTTGCTGTATTCCATTATCTTGGGAGGATTTAAATAATGTTCTTCTGTTAAATTGCCATACAAATAAGCACATTTAACATCGAGGTGAGTGTCCAAACATCCTCGAATAACAACGAGGCACAAGAAAAAGACTTGAATCAGCACAAAGCTGATAACAGGCATATACATTTCAGTGAAGTCAATCGCAGGTCGTTGACTGAACCCCTGGGCGACGAGTCTTGCACGATGTATAATGACTTTCCCCCTTGCATCCTTTTTGCAGAGAAAGACCCATCGGTGACCAAGAATCTTCTTGCCAATTGGTCTTTTCACCTCTTCATAAACTCCACATTCCTTTAAAGTATGAACTTCATCCACCGCCTGTTGATCCAGAGTACTTGGTACAATTCTTGCAGCTGCCGGTATGTTCAATGTTGATATGAAAGAATGGCGTTGACTTCCGGTCTGACTCACTGGAAATTGTATGATGTCGTCTGCTATCAGCTTAATTGGCGGTGTGACCATCGGAAAGAGTCCAAAAGATTGATTTCTGGTATAAACTGACTAAGCTCGCTGACTTCGGGTGTGAATAACACTCGATTCAGTCGATCTTGGAACGTCTGGTACATCAGAGTCATCATCAGATGTGGACATTCGGAGTAAATTATGTATATTCTTCAAAACTGTCTTATCGGGTTGGCATCCCTGCAAGGCATCGGCATAGCTTCTGCTCCCTTGCATCGTGCTCTTACTTGGAGGCTTCCGTAGTAAGAGCATGATAAAGGCTTGGGTTTTCTGGTACGCCGCTTCTTTAATAAATTTCTAAATGCTTCAGATTTGCTCGAAAAATCATGTAAAAAGTGTTGAATCCCAATTCTCGATTCATCGAATCTGACGCTGTTCGACTCTAAAGTATTGTTGAGCTCAAGTATCCTTACCTAATATCCGCGCGTGAGATAAGCATATCCGATGAGAATCCCGTTATAAGAAACCGGCTCCAACTTGCCACCTCGAGTAGACTGCGGCTTGAGAACATGACAAAGTTCCGATCGTTCTCAAATGTTTAATGGAAGGCTGTCTCCCAAAACGAAGCTCGAATGGTGTCTGCCATTGGGTAATCTTTTTCGGATAGCGATTGTAGATATAAGTTGACGTATTCAATAACTCGGCCCAAATCTTTTCGCCGAATCCACTTTCATGTCGCATGGCACAAACCGACTCTAGTGCTGTTCGGTTCCAGCGTTCTGCAATGCCATTTTGTTTAGTTTTATAAAATTTTGTTCTCTCGTGCTTAATTCCATGTTGTCGATAAAAGTCGGAAATCTGGTTCTAACAAAACTCGAGTCCATTATCGGTGCGGACTAGTGCGGACTCCCTTGACTTTACGACCAGATTGGCGCTCCATACGGAAGGTATAATCTCGAACTTTAGCAAATGCCTCTGACTTCTTGCGTAATGGGTATACAGCGACCCAACGCGAGTGGTCATCAACCATCGAGATGAAATAAATATAACCGGTTAGTGAAGGCTCTCTTGCAGGCCCCTAGACATCAATATGGACTAAGTCAAGGAAGCCGTCGCACATTCGATCATTCAATGGAAAGTAAGATTCCTCAGTCATTTGGATTCGTTACAGATAACACAATATATCTTCTTCTCTTCCATTACAGGCAAATCTTTGACCAACTTATCTTTAGACATTTTAACAATATAGTACATACATTAATGTGTCCAAGACGACGATGCCATTTCTCCAATTCTGTATCCCTGGCAACGAAAACTTCCAGTACAGGTAAGATATTGTTCGTATTCGATATCACTTCCTGGACAATTTCTTCCTCTTCATCGAGGTTCTGCACGCACGGAGTTGCATGCAAACGATAAAGTCCATTTCCTCCTTTGAATTTTAATACAATGTGACCATCAAGAAATACTTTTTCTTGATTTGCATCACCTTTCCATTCACCATTGTCGAGTAAACACTCTCTCCAACACTTGCTGAACGTTTGCGCAGAAAATTAAGTCCACTCCTTCGCAGAGGTGATGGTTTTGGCGTTTCAAACTCAATTTCTCGACAATTCGATGCATAGTGTCCAACACGATGACATTTGGTACACTTTATCGATTTCGACTTGGCTTTTCTGCAGTCCAACACATAGTGGCCCTTAATCCCACAGTTGTAAAATTTAATATTATTTAAAACAGGATTCTTCTTCTTAAAATTAATGGACATAGCATTTAATCCGTTATCACGGTTACCACAATTATTGCCATTCTCGCCTCGGGCTTGAAGTCGACCTGCTTCTGTGATAATAGCTGTTGTTACTGCCTCAGGAGTAAACACTAGCCAGTACCTGTGGAAAATCCACGGAGAAAAGCAAAGTAGAGAAATGCTAAAATTTAAAAAAAAAGTATAAAGTGAAGTAACAGTGCAACAGCCCATGGAAAATCCATTTCCAGCCCATGGAAAATCCACTCCCAACCCGCAGAAAATCCACTCCCAAACCGTGAAAAATCCAGTCCCAAAGCATGGAAAATCCATTCCCAGCCCGTGGAAAATTCACTTCCAACCCGTGGAAAATCCACTCCCTAACTGGGGAATATCCACTCACAAACTGTGGAAAATCCACTCCCAAACCGTGGACAGTCCACTCTCAGCCCATGGAAATATAGTTTAAACCTGTGAAAACCTCTCAATTCGTGTAAATCCACTTTCAGACCATGGAAATCCACTTTCAGACCGTGGCAATCCACTTTCAGACTGTGGAAATCCACTTTCAGACCGTGGAAATCCACTTCAAACCTGTGATAGCCTCTCTCAATTCGTGTATTTTTACTTTTTTAAATTTATTTATATTTTTTTAAATTTATATTTATTTTTTTAAATTTATATTTATTTTTATAAATTTATATTTATTTTTATAAATTTATATTTATTTTTATAAATTTATATTTATTTTTTTAAATTTATATTTATTTTTATAAATTTATATTTATTTTTTTAAATTTATATTTATTTTTATAAATTTATATTTATTTTTTTAAATTTATATTTATTTTTATAAATTTATATTTATTT